>CANNZV010002633.1:0-90109 GCA_947561585.1 Caprella mutica | reverse complement strand
CTGAATATCACTTACAACTGATTAGCTATCTTGGGTCTTGTGCTTGTACAAATAGACTTATCTAGATTCCTCAGATAACTTTAACATTTTTTATTTTAAAAGAAGTGGCAGCGCTGTAGCACGGAAACCTCTAGCGCTTCTGAAAAAAATAGCGGCGCTGTCGCTACCGCTCCATTAGCGGCGCTCCACATAAAAAGTAGCGCCGCTATTAGCACGCGCTACAAGTAGTGGCACTGTGCTCACCTCTGTACATAAGTACAAATGTACAGCGTACTTATTAAGTTATTATATAAGTACAATTACTTATAACAACAACATGCTGAGTCTTTCCCATGATACGTGCACTGGTTGTGAGTTGTGACTGCCTATTTTTATCTGTCTAATCCTATCCGTTAATTCTTAGGTCTATTTCTATCCATTAATTATTATGTGTCTATTCCCCAGTTTGTATTTCGTGGTAAATTCCACTGACATGTCTGTGGAATTTTTCCCCTTTGAAAATAATATTCTGGCAAAGTCGGTGGATTTTTAGCAATTTATTCCTACATTGCCGTTAATTTTCGGTGGATAAATTAGGAAAATGTTAGTGGATCAGCCAAATTAATGGTAATTTATGGTGGATTTTCTCAGCTTTTTGAAAAAGTCAGTGGGTTTTGTGCACCAAATACAGACTGGTATCCGTTAATTATTATCAGTCTATTCCTATCCGTTAATTATTATATGTCTATTCTTATCTGTCTACCTATTCTTATCCGTCAATTATTATCTATCTATTCTTTCCTGGAGGTGCTTTATCCCACCCTGGTAAGTCCCACCCGAATACCACTTTTTAAAATTAGGCATCACTGGGACTCAAGCTTTGAAAACTGAGTACTTAGACACATTCATGCCTTGGAGTAACTTGCTATCTCACTAGTTGGTGAGATCTTATACACACTCCAGAGAAAGAACAAGAAAGCTTCCAGGTAATTGAAGACAACCTTCAACCTACTACGTAAGTCTTGGTTATCTTATCAATTACATTACAACTTTCTTGTTCTTTCTCTGGAGTGTGTAGAAGAGATGCCAACTAGTGAGACTCAAAGCAGCAGCACTGGGACAAGAGAGATGGTCAACCCCAAAACACTTTAACTAAAAGTGCTTGAACATTTGAATTTGACCATCAAGCTGTTGAAATATATTGTCAATGGGCATTCTATTCATTAGCATTCTAATGTTATGAGCCTTAAAGAAGGATGCATCTAAACCAACTTCATGATATATTTTAATCCAACGACTAAGCGAACAAGAGGTAACGGGTTTAAATAGTTTCTTAAACTGACTAACAGCTACGATAGATATCTGTTAAAATTATAGTTTCTTTCAAAATAAAATCTAAAATTAGACATGAGCAGATTAAGGAATTCACACTCTCATTGCGTAACGTAATCGTTCATTCCTATTTCTAGAATTACATATCTCATGAATGGAATGTATAATCATCTAATAATTCTATATTATCAACATTTGTGAAAAAAAAGTTCGCACTATTATTAATAAGCATAATACATTTAAAGGATATCATATTCAGTAAGATATCTTCAATTGGAGAATAATTCAAAGAATTTAAATTTTCTATAGCAAGATCAAAATAGCTAAACTAACGATGGTTAGGCGGATCAGACTGGAAATAAATACAATCAACGTAATTAAACTGTATGGGATCTCAATTTACTCTGCGAGAAAAAAGTAGCCTCTTAATATAGTGTTTAAATTGACTTTTAGTTTTCAATCATGATGCGAAAATTATTGATAAGAAAAGAATTTCTATATATTTATTAAAACAAGAGCCCTAATCTAAAGAGAGGCGTCAGCCTTGAACACTAATAGAAAAGGAGGAGTGACTGTAGCCATCTTGCTAATAACTGCTCATGTTAGAAGTAGATAACAATCTTGTGAGAATTTTCATAAAGATACATTTAGCATCAAAAATTACCATTAGCAACTTTCATTTAATCAACTTAAAAAGAGTACCACAATGATCAGCTGGCAAACTGGAAACTAGAAAGCCAAAACCTATAATGAAAGAATTTTCATCAATAACCTTTTAACCCGCATTTGAAATTATTGCTTTTTCTCCAATGGAAAGTTATCTATAATAAAATGGATAGTTATTAGAAATAAAATTTCTCAAAGATTTATTAAGGTTTTCCCTTAGCAAAAAAGAATTATATAGATTATATGGTGATTAAAACGTACTTTTAATTGCACAACAAATTAATTTCATAATTATGGGAAGGCTCGTGGAACTGAGCTGAAACCTTGAGCTACGCATGCATAATGAAACATCTTATCGTTCCAAAACAATCTAGAATATTTTCGATAAAATTTGTGAATTCCTTTTGAATAATAAACATCTATGAGATCAGTACATGCCATGTAACAATTTGTTCCATAAGACCATTCGCAATATTCAAATAGTCCATCCTGAAATATTGACAAAGCGATTGAAATGTTTCAAATAGAAGATGATTTTCGCATCTATCGATTTTTTTGGTATAAAAACAAAATTCCACTGATGAACCAATTAGGAAAGTGATCTGCCTCTTCAATAATATCAGAACTAGTAAAATTCTCCACTGAAATCAATAGTGTTTTTTCCATTATGAGAACCTTAGGTCTTCCTTAGATTTGAAAGTAGAATTATATCTATCTAAACCAACAGTATTCCTATTCAAAATACTTTTTATTTACAATTTTGGAAGGTCGACTTCACTTTAAAACAAATCAAAATTATAGGATATTAGCGCATCACGGAAACAGATTCATGAAGCGACCAGGATTGCGAAATTTTAAAGAAAGATATATTTTTGTTGTACGCAGAGGGACGGACCTTTCATACCATATTGACTATGGCAGACCCTAAGTCAAGTACATCTCTTTGACTTTAATCAGTTCTGCACTTCTGCTGCATCGAGCATATTTTAGTCTTTTTTAGCCTCATTAAGTTCATTCATAACTTTCAATAAAGTAAATTTATTAAATCCAGTATTAAAATTTTTACAGCATACGACATGTTGTATACGCTAGTTTAACTGAAATAAATTTTACATTAACTGGGTTCCAATGTTTTTTAGATTAAGAATTTTATATACTACACATAACCAGAGAAGGAAGAATATCAAGAGAAATATCTGGACTCAGTTGAAGTGAAATCTAGTTCAGTAGTGTATCTGAAAGACATTCAGTTCAACCTCTGTTTTATAATCCATTTCTAGAGCCATATCTAGATTATAGCTCAACAGGGTACAGTCTAAGTTTTGGAAGCATGTTTTTATTTGACAGTCATGATATACGAGAGCATATTTTTCATTTCACTTGATACCGAATTATTTTTTATTAGTAAAGTGGCATATGCGTTTTCATAATTTTATTTTGACCAGTCAGACATATTGATAAGTATGTGCATGAAAATTTTTAAAAGAAATTGAGATGCAAGAGTCCAGGTAACTAACAAGATTTTTCTTTGTACAGAAAATTTATAACCTAGTGAAATAAACATTCAAAACTATGAAGTAAATTTTTTTATTTAGCATAGTTTATTTATTTGAGTCTGTGATCACGAGATCAGGCAATATTAAACTGTTATCGATAACCACTCATAATTTAAAAAGTTGAGGAGACTTTAAAATCTGCTGCTGAGAGTAACTGTCTCAAATTAAAATATCTGCGGGAAAAGGGACATTATGCAGAGTGGCTACTGAGAGTCTGAGAATAATTGTCTCTCAAATTAAAATAAATATCTGCGAGATAAGAGACTCATTATGCAGAGTGGGGTAAAAGGAGCCATTTTAAGATGTTTTTTCAGGAATACCATTTGTGGAAAGGCTTCATTTTCGAGATATAACGCAATTAAGTTTCTGACCATGTTTCAGAGTAGCTACTTGTGACTTTTGAGGGGTGAAATAAGTTTAAAAATCTGTAATTACCTACTAAATTACTTGTTAAATAGTCTCAAGAGATTAACATGCATCAGACATGAAGCATAAGTATATTTTCAAGTTTGAAATCTTCACCAGGAAGTCAAATTTCTTCTTTATAAAGTATCTTAAATGTGACAACCAGGACCTATTTTCTCACTAAACCAGATTGTATTTGGTGGTAAATTCCAATGATATGTCATTAAACAATCATGAACTTATGAAGTGTGCAGTAGCTACGTCAAACTAGTGCCAGTCTGCAAAGCATGCACAATCAGTCTCCAGATATTTAATTTTTGGAGCAATTTCTCTCTAAAGATTTTCAAATTTCTCTCCAAAATGGCCGAAAATCTCAAAATATTCTCCAATAATTACATTTAATTTGGCAGTTCTTGCAGTCTGGAGTGGCTCTTATAGTTCAGAAAATATTATCCAAAATCCTTGTTGCCTTTTGTAATCACCCTGTAGATCTAGGTTTTCTATTTTATCATAATTTTGGTGAACCTTTTTAATCTGTGAGCCAAAAAGTATAGCAATATAGGAATTAATTATAGATACAACACAAACAATTAATATTTGAATATATAATTCTACACAATGGAGGGGTGTGCTCTGGACACTTTGTAGCTATAGCTACTTGCTAGCTCACTTTTTTTTATAGTACTGACATACAATTTGCCACTGTAGGTATCTACTTATAAATATATACAAGCTCATTTAACTTTAATAAATAGTTGAATGCAAATTAGGTAGACCTGAAATATCACTATACACCAAGCCTTAGCTACTGATACAACTTGCAGAATGGTAGTAGGGATTGTTTGCTGAATTTGACAGTACTTATCTAAAAGTTTCATTCATTTTCAGATTAGGCACATGATGAACTTCATCGAGCAGGAGGCCACTGAGAAGTCCGAGGAGATTGAGGCCAGAGCAGAAGAGGAGTTCACAATTGAAAAGGGGCGCTTGGTACAGCAAAACAGACTCAAGATAAATGACTTCTATGACAGGAAAGAGAAGAATGTTGAGATGCAGAGGAAAATGTGAGGTTCTGTTTTTTCTGTGCATTGCAATTTATAGTTAGCTACTTGATAATGTGCAAGTAAATATTTTGCAAGAATATTGATAGTACTAGCTACTTCTAAGACCTCCATCATTTTTTAAGTTATTAGATATTCTATTTTATCTGCTAATTACATTATAGCTAACATCTAAAGTTCAACCTCTAGCTTTTTGCAAAGAAAATATTTAATGTCCCACATTTTGTAGACTGGTTTGTGCCAATAATTCTCAATTGTTCCATTGCGCTTCATTTAGCTAATGGCCTGACAATTTGAAATCTTGTAGCTACCTTTTAAATATTGAGCAATCTGAGTTCTTTTATTTAGCTATGTTCAATGAATTTAAATTGTTTGTAATTATAGCTGCAATTATTTATAAAAAATTTCCTGTAGCTAACAGTTATTTATTTGATTTTGTTTCTAACTTTACCCATAAGGTGTTTGTATAGCTACTATCTATAGCAGTTAGCTGCTTACAAATGAACTTGAACTGAATTTTTGTAGTCTCTATCTCATTGATATGTCTGTCTGTGAGAAGCTAGAGTAAGGAATAGAAATTTATTTCGTTAAGAACCAAATATTCACACATTTTTGCATTTCAGTGGTGCCTCCAACCTTCTGAACAAGTCTCGTCTGGAAGTTCTTCAAGCTCAGGAAGCTCATGTGAAGAATGTTCTAACGGAAGCTCAGGCTCAGCTGTCTCAGATCACAAAGGATCAAACACGCTACACTTCACTGCTGCAGAAACTCATAACTCAGGGACTCTGCCAGGTGAGTTAGACTTAACTCTGGGACTCTGCCAGGTGAGTTAGACATAACTCTGGGACTCTGCTTAGGTGAGTTAGACATAACTCTGGGACTCTGCCAGGTGAGTTAGACATAACTCAGGGACGCTGCCAGGTGAGTAAGACATAACTCAGGGACTCTGCCAGGTGAGTAAGACATAACCCAGGGACTCTGCCAGGTGAGTTACACATAACTCAGGGACTCTGCCAGGTGAGTTACACATAACACTGGTACTTTGCCAGGTGAGTTAGACATAACTCAGGGACGCTGCCAGGTGAGTAAGACATAACTCAGGGACGCTGCCAGGTGAGTAAGACATAACTCAGGGACTCTGCCAGGTGAGTTCGACATAACTCTGGGACTCTGCCAGGTGAGTTCGACATAACTCTGGGACTCTGCCAGGTGAGTTACACATAACTCTGGGACTCTGCCAGGTGAGTTACACATAACAGTGGGACTCTGCCAGGAGAGTTACACATAACTCTGAGACTCTGCCAGGTGAGTTACACATAACACTGGGACTCAGCCAGGTGAGTTAGACACAACTCTGGGACTCAGCCAGGTGAGTTAGACACAACTCTGGGACTCAGCCAGGTGAGTTAGACACAACTCTGGGACTCAGCCAGGTGAGTTAGACACAACTCTGGGACTCAGCCAGGTGAGTTAGACACAACTCTGGGACTCAGCCAGGTGAGTTAGACACAACTCTGGGACTCTGCCAGGTAGTTAGACACAACTCTGGGACTCAGCCAGGTGAGTTAGACACAACTCTGGGACTCTGCCAGGTGAGTTAGACACAACTCTGGGACTCTGCCAGGTAGTTAGACACAACTCTGGGACTCTGCCAGGTGAGTTAGACACAACTCTGGGACTCTGCCAGGTGAGTTAGACACAACTCTGGGACTCTGCCAGGTGAGTTAGACATAACTCTGGGACTCTGCCAGGTAGTTAGACACATGATCTGACAATTGGGCTCAAAGACTCTTGGGTTCAACATTAAGCCCTTTCTAAAATTAAAATTAGTTCTTATCATTCTCCATGTCAGTGATATGATCTTTTGTTCTGAGGTTGATATTTATCCCTATAAATTACCATAGTTACATGTGATTTGATATTGCATCACGTATATATTATCTTTTTGCAATGTAACGTTGACTCTCTTTTACCAGCTGATGGAGCCCCAAGTGGTGATTAGATGTCGCCAGGCTGATGAGGGGCTGGTGAAGGCAGCTCTCCCCCTCAGTGTCGCCACCTACACTCAAATGAGCAAACTGAAGTGTGACGTCACCATTGACAACAAGAACTACCTATCCCCGTCCATGTGAGTGTAGTGTACTGAAAATGTACTCGCTGCAATGATAGTAATACTATACTACTACATTAGAATTGATTGTAATACTATACTACTACATTAGAATTAAAAGTAATACTATACTTCTACATTAGAATTAATAGTAATACTATACTTCTACATTAGAATTGATAGTAATACTATACTTCTACATTAGAATTGATAGTAATACTATACTTCTACATTAGAATTAATAGTAATACTATACTTCTACATTAGAATTGATAGTAATACTATACTTCTACATTAGAATTGATAGTAATACTATACTTTACATTAGAATTGATAGTAATACTATACTTCTACATTAGAATTGATAGTAATACTATACTTCTACATTAGAATTGATAGTAATACTATACTTCTACATTAGAATTGATAGTAATCTGATGTCTATAGCTATGCACTTAGAGGTCATGTTTGCTCTAATAATTTGCATAAAATCGTTATTGTAAAATGTGAAAATGCTTCACCTAAGTTCATTGCGTGTTTTTATTTCCAGTTGATTGATTATAGTGCTAAATAGTTTAATTCTTCCTAGAAAGATCTTTCAACGAGATAAAAAGTTAAAATTTGAGAATGTAGCTAGTAGCTACATATTTTCTGATCGTCAGTAGCTATGTTTCTTAAAAGTACCATTCCCATAAACTCGTACTTCAATATTGGGGTCTAAACTATGTTGTTCGGAGTAATGTTAAAAAAACTTTGAAGATGCTGATTATCAGAAAATGTGTAGCTACATTGTAAGTAACCACCTGCTCTGACGATTAGTTCTGATGATATCGTCAGAACAAATAAATGTCAGAATATGCATCAATAGTATCCCTAGCCTTGAGGTAGCTACGTTTTACATCCAGCGATTGTTGCGCCTCATGAAAAAAAGCTCATCTTGACATGTTTTCATACTTCTGTGTTTTTAATGCTGAAAGAAAAATCATGCAATCTCTCTTCTCTCATTCTTCTCAATCTCTCTTCTCTCATTCAGTACATTCTTCTCAATCTCTCTTCTCTCATTCAGTACATTCTTCTCAATCTCTCTTCTCTCATTTAGTACATTCTTCTCAATCTCTCTTCTCTCATTTAGTACATTCTTCTCAATCTTTCTTCTCTCATTCAGTACATTCTTCTCAATCTCTCTTCTCTCATTCAGTACATTCTTCTCAATCTCTCTTCTCTCATTCAGTACATTCTTCTCAATCTCTCTTCTCTCATTCAGTACATTCTTCTCAATCTCTCTTCTCTCATTTAGTACATTCTTCTCAATCTCTCTTCTCTCATATAGTACATTCTTCTCAATCTCCTCTCATTCAGTACATTCTTCTCAATCTCTCTTCTCTCATTCAGTACATTCTTCTCAATCTCTCTTCTCTCATTTAGTACATTCTTCTCAATCTCTCTTCTCTCATTCAGTAGCTACATTCTTCTCAATCTCTCTTCTCTCATTCAGTAGCTACATTCTTCTCAATCTCTCTTCTCTCATTCAGTAGCTACATTCTTCTCAATCTCTCTTCTCTCATTCAGTAGCTACATTCTTCTCAATCTCTCTTCTCTCATTCAGTAGCTACATTCTTCTCAATCTCTCTTCTCTCATTCAGTAGCTACATTCTTCTCAATCTCTCTTCTCTCATTCAGTAGCTACATTCTTCTCAATCTCTCTTCTCTCATTCAGTAGCTACATTCTTCTCAATCTCTCTTCTCTCATTCAGTACATTCTTCTCAATCTCTCTTCTCTCATTTAGTTGCCATAGCTAACAATTATAAAGAAATGAAAGCTGACTAATTTACCTACGGAACTTCCTTCATGTGCATTAGCTAGCTACCTATCAACTATAGACAAACATTAAAGCAGACACGCACACAGGGAACTAAAAATGTAAAGTAATTTAGCATAATAGGGTAGCTATGTGTATTCAAGTGTAGCTATATAGTTATTTTTCATTTTCTATTTATTTGTCATATTTTTGTCAAAAGTAGCTAGCTACTTTATATGAATGCTATCCCGGCAGAGAAAAGATGCTAATATGAACGGTACTATAGACATTTGTATGCTGCTAAAGTTTTTGCGTTTGAAGTCCTGATGGTATTTTAGCAGGGGACTGAGCTATGTTGCAATAAAATAAACACTGGTGGAAAAAATGGAAGTGTGAAAAGGTTCCTTCCGTATATAACACTTGTAGCTAAACTTCTTGTAATGACATTTTTTCACATGCAAGTGTGAAGGGGGCTTATAAGATGACTAATCTTTTCTGTTCATTTGTTGTAATTTTTCCGTTAACTAACCTTTGTCATTTTTAGTTGCGGAGGAATTGATTTGGTGGTGCGCAACTCTCGCATCAAAATCTCCAACACTCTGGAGGCTCGTCTTGACATGCTGAGTCAGCAGATGTTGCCAGAGGTGAGGACAATGCTCTTCGGGAAGAACCTCAACAGGAAGTTTGATAACTAGGACTCTTGGGGCTCCGTTATTAGTTAACTAGGAGTCATTACTTGCTAGCTGAAGAGAGTAGCAACTGGTTCACTAGTGTGTTAGTACCTAGTTACCTACTGCGTTTCTTTCCCAGCTGACATGTAGTTTCTCTCTAGTTTCCTAACCAATCTCTTTATTGTACCTTAAGGCTGTTTGTATTATTCTGGTGAATTCTTGTGTAGTTCAGGACACTTTGGTGAATTTTAACGTGAAATTTATAAGGACTTTAAATCTACAGGGCTAGGCTTGTATATAGCAATAGAGAAGTTCCTTATTTGAATAGAATTGTACTATCGAATTGTAAAGGTGTTTTAGAGATTATTTAATAATAACAAATTTGAATTGTTCTAGTTAATTTTAATAGAAATTTTATAGCTCAAAAATGGGTTTATATTTATTTTTCGTGCAATTATTCTAGCTCTGTTATTTCAGTTGGTTTGCTATCAATTTGGCTGATATTATTTGAGTAGTTAATATCTAAAGACATTCCTTTATTATTTATTATATTACCAGTAGCTACTTGTGTCGAGGTGATTTGAAAATACTTGTCATTGATAATATTGATGTATATAATTAACTGAATAATAGATAACATGATAACAATGAGTTTTTTTATTGGCCCAGTCTATCAAAGTATTTAGCTAATATTATTTAATAATAAGTATCCTGAAGCTGTCGGTTGCGAAAATAGAAATGCATCGCAATTTGCACGTATTTTTTTTAAGGTTACTTGCAGTTTTAGAGGATAGCACTAGGGTTATTCTCTTTAACTACGAGTTATTAGATTTTGTGTTAGGTAGGCTTAATTAGCTATCGCCTCTTCATTTTCCTTACTCAGTGTTTGAGTCCCATTTCGTCACATTCCTTGGTAAGTGACTGCATTCATGCAATAGCTTTTCTGCATCCATGAGCTTGGATAAAGACTGTTGATAGGTGACTTTGTTCATAGTCACTTTTCTTTCTACTGCACTTACCTTTCGACCAAGTCTTTTTTAATTTCCTATTGACGTCAACAATATGGCCTTTGGTTCCGAAGCAAACGTCAAATCCCAACTAATTAATTAATTCTTCCAATTACTGATTAGGAGCTCTCTTACATCGGGCAAAAAATGAAACCTAATATGAAGTGATGTCTAGGGTTGTGACATCTTGCACTAAAAAACATGCCAAAAAAGCAATACACTTAGGGTCTAAAAAGATGAATGTATGCTCTGAAAATCATGCACGTATGCCTTCAAAGTATGCACTTAAGCTCTGAAACATGCTATTAAAGCTTTATTGCATGAATTTTGCACTTACATTTAGGTTAGTTAGACCACTTTTTTCGCCATTTTATTTGTAAGTACTTTGAAAAAAAGTGTAGGTCATTGTTTGGAAAGACTATTTAAAAATATTCAGATATTAAATATCTAAATTGTCTTTTTTATGAAATATTTATAGGTATAGAAGTTTTGGAATGAAAAAAGTTATTAAATAAAACAGTTATTCAGTTTTTTATTCATTTTTAGAAATTTCTCAGTAACAAAGGGAAACTTTTAATATGTATTTCCTTAGTAAAGTATACTAAATAGTGAAAATTAAATTAATTATTTAATATGTAGTGATGACAGAGCATACGTAGTGATGACAGAGCAAATGTAGTGATGACAGAGCAAATGTAGTGATGGCAGAGCATACGTAGTGATGACAGAGCAAATGTAGTGATGACAGAGCAAATGTTGTGATGGCAGAGCATACGTAGTGATGACAGAGCAAATGTAGTGATGACAGAGCAAATGTAGTGATGACAGAGCATATGTAGTGATGACAGAGCATACGTAGTGGGTACACGGAAAACTGCCGAAGCGGAAAACTGCCAAGCGGAAAGCTGCCAGTCATTTACTGGCAATCTAGTCTTTAGTCAATAATAACATTTTAATTTATAAAAATGTTGTTCGCCCAACGTTAAGGAGTTAAAGGGGCAGTTCAGTCAAAATCAAACTATTGCCAAATTGGTCCTAAATCGATTTAGTATATTTATTTATTTAACATTAGAATATTCGTTGATTTTAAAAATGTTTATATAAAAGTATATTGTAAATTGGTGGCGCCATCTGTGGACTGCGGTGGACCGCGTAACTAATCATTGTAGTACGTAAACAAAATGATAACCAGTTCCAGACTTGAATCGGTTATTAACTTATGAAAATGGTGAAAATAATTTGTGAAATTGAAAACTGTCCTTCGAGACAATTAGATTTAGTTTTGAAAAGAAAACCATATCTTCATAAATTAGCAGTTAATACTGTAGATAGAAAAATTGTTCACATGTTATCAGCTGTAAAATGTAAACAAATAGTACAGAGTGGTGGCGCCATCTGTAGGAGGACGCAGGAACTAAATCGTATTTATAAAATATATCGCTTATTATATTTTTTTCAACCGTTTAATTCTACAAGAATGCTTTATTCTTACTAAGTGATCGTTCAACATTAATATTATGAAAACAAAAATTGACTGAACTGCCCCTTTAAGGAAGATTCATTTTTACTTAGTAGCTATACAAAACAAAAATAATAGTTAAATGTAGAAAATTTATTAGAAAAATATGTAAATATATAAATATTAAAGATATAAATGAAATATTATATAGAAATTGAAAACTAAAATCTTTCTTAGAAAAGGTTTAAAATATTAAGAGAAGAAATAAAGAAATATTAGTATTAGGCACAGAGTACAATTTCTTTGTTTACACAACGCATCTTTAAATTATCAGTTCATAACGCGCTGTCTAATTTTTTTTTTATAATTTGAGAATTGAACAAGCTTTCAAGCTTAATATTCGCTTGTACTCATTTTTTTATTTATTTTTATTTTTTATTTATTTATTTGAGCTTACAAAATATATACAGAGTAAAATGAAAAAATACACAATTTCGATATATGTTTGTGAAATATTTAGAATTTGCAACACAACATCTATGATTATTAAACTGCTATTACCTACCAATAGTACCTAAATCTCTGACAATTTCACACGATCGAATTGGATAGTACATTAATTAATAATACTTGTTACTTATAAAGGAATATTGTAAAAATGAAGGAGTTGTGCTATTGACATGGAGAATAAAAATGTAAATATAATAAATATTGAACATTCATATATGTTGATTTAACATTTAACATACGCTTAATTTATTGTATAATTTAATATTAATTAATTAAAAGAATATCTAATTAGCTATTAATCACAAATCAGTACGCGGGGTTTAACGTTTGCTTTTGAACCGAAGGTTATATTGCTGACATTAATATAGGAAATTTAAAACAAGGGACTATATACGTAACTTAACATGTTTTTTAGAATATACGTGACGTAGCAAATAAGTATAAAATGGTAATTGTTACTTCCTTATGTGTACTGAAGTTTGGTTTACTGTGTGTTTAATAAGGTAGCTTTGTTGAAATATAATTTTCATTTGGATATTAAGTAATCCAATATCTATTTTGTTATTACTGTAAAAATGAATGTCCCCTTAACGAAGGGCTGACGCCGTTTTTCAATTAAAATGTTCTTTAAATGGGTTTATAACTAAATTATAAAAGTAGAAAAATATATAAATTCCCATTAAGTGACTGGCAGTTTTCCGCTTCGGCAGTTTTCCGCCTGGCAGTTTTCCGCTTGGCAGTTTTCCGCCTGACAGTTTTCCGGACACCACGTAGTGATAACAGAGCATACGTAGTGATGACATAGCATACGTAGTGATGACATAGCAAATGTAGCAATGACAGAGCAAATGTAGTGATGACAGAGCATACGTAGTGATGACATAGCAAATGTAGCAATGACAGGGCAAATGTAGTGATGACAGAGCATACGTAGTGATGACATAGCAAATGTAGCAATGACAGAGCAAATGTAGTGATGACAGAGCATATGTAGTGATGACAGAGCAAATGTAGTGATGACAGAGCAAATGCAGTGATGACAGAGCAAATGTAGTGATGACAGAGCATATGTAGTGATGACAGAGCAAATGTAGTGATGACAGAGCAAATGTAGTGATGACAGAGCAAATGTAGTGATGACAGAGCATATGTAGTGATGACAGAGCAAATGTAGTGATGACAGAGAAAATGTAGTGATGACAGAGCAAATGTAGTGATGACAGAGCATATGTAGTGATGACAGAGCAAATGTAGTGATGACAGAGCAAATGCAGTGATGACAGAGCAAATGTAGTGATGACATAGCAAATGCAGTGATGACATAGCAAATGTAGCAATGACAGAGCAAATGTAGTGATGACAGAGCATATGTAGTGATGACAGAGCAAATGTAGTGATGACAGAGCATATGTAGTGATGACATAGCAAATGCAGTGATGACAGAGCAAATGTAGTGATGACAGAGCATATGTAGTGATGACAGAGCAAATGTAGTGATGACAGAGCAAATGTAGTGATGACAGAGCATATGTAGTGATGACAGAGCATATGTAGTGATGACATAGCAAATGTAGTGATGACAGAGCAAATGTAGTGATGACAGAGCATATGTAGTGATGACAGAGCATATGTAGTGGTGACATAGCATATGTAGTGATGACAGAGCAAATGTAGTGATGACAGAGCAAATGTAGTGATGACATAGCAAATGTAGTGATGACAGAGCAAATGTAGTGATGACAGAGCATATGTAGTGATGACAGAGCAAATGTAGTGATGACAGAGCAAATGTAGTGATGACAGAGCATATGTAGTGATGACATAGCAAATGTAGCAATGACAGAGCAAATGTAGTGATGACAGAGCATATGTAGTGATGACATAGCAAATGCAGTGATGACAGAGCAAATGTAGTGATGACAGAGCATATGTAGTGATGACAGAGCAAATGTAGTGATGACAGAGCAAATGTAGTGATGACAGAGCATATGTAGTGATGACAGAGCATATGTAGTGATGACATAGCAAATGTAGTGATGACAGAGCAAATGTAGTGATGACAGAGCATATGTAGTGATGACAGAGCATATGTAGTGGTGACATAGCATATGTAGTGATGACAGAGCAAATGTAGTGATGACAGAGCAAATGTAGTGATGACAGAGCAAATGTAGTGATGACATAGCAAATGTAGTGATGACATAGCAAATGTAGTGATGACAGAGCAAATGTAGTGATGACATAGCACATGTAGTGATGACAGAGCATATGTAGTGATGACATAGCACATGTAGTGATGACAGAGCATATGTAGCGATGACAGAGCATATGTAGTGATGACAGAGCATATGTAGTGATGACATAGCATATGTAGTGATGACATAGCATATGTAGTGATGACATAGCATATGTAGTGATGACATAGCATATGTAGTGATGACATAGCATATGTATAGTGATGACGGAGCATTTTCAATATATTTTTTACCAACCCCTATTAATAACTTATAATTTCTAAAACTAACTCCTATCATTACATCTGATTAATTATTCTGATTGAAAAGAAAATTAGAATAATGAAGATGTTGATTGAATTATTAAGATCACCTATTCAGGATAATGAGTCTACTATTGCAGATTTTAATGAGTTTGAAAGCTATATATATTCAAATTATCTGTCTGTCGCCGTTAAATGTCTCATTGTGAATATCTTAAAGGTCCCCTCCAAGCAAATATTTTTATTGCCTTATTCAACAAGGCTAAGGTTTCTTATGATTTTCCTGCAAACCGCATCGAATTTGGTAGCATATTTCTAACTTTATATGCTTTTAAAGATTTTTATAATCAAAACTCTACAAAACCTATTTTACTTCCGACTTACTAATTTAAGAAATTTTCAGCCTGAAGAAAAAGAATGTACACCATTTGTTTTGATTGTCAACTAGGTATTAAGTTTGATAAATCCATTTAATATTCGTGTAAAGGTGTAAAATTGAATGAACTTATAATAGAAACGTTTATATACTTTTGGAAACAATTAATATCTAAAATAAAGGCCGAAAACGCATGGTTTGTTTACAAAATTCAAATTTGTAATCAAAACAAAGAGTGTACAATCTTCTTCTTGAGTATCAGATTAGTGATTTGCTCAATTGTTGCTCACAGAGTATTAAAAAACTTTAAAAACAAATTATAAAATATATACTGAATTGAATTCTATGCAGTTTGCAGAATAATAATCGTACACCTTAGTTCTATAATATTATGTTATAAACTCATTTTTTCCCGAAGCCTGGAGAGGACCTTTAAGGTCCGGTGCAGTCTTTAGTACCTGCACTGGAAGTGAAGCAACTCATTCGGCAATATTTGTAATAGAATTCATTCAGTTTTTTTGACAGGGTACACTGGAAAGATCCTTAGTAATTACAAAAATGGGACTCATTTTTATAACTTGCTATCGACAAAGTATTGCACTTTTTCCTTTTTTTAAGAATTGTTATTTAAATCATATATGTAAGCATGCTATTTAGCGGTGTCACGTTTTTTTCCTTAATATTTGTCACTAAATCTTATACGTATTGATTCTTTGTACTTATTTTCATAAAGAAACAGTAGAATATGCATTATTATATAAAATCTTCACTGAAATGAAATTTATGCGAGAAATTTGGACAATATGAAATTAGGTTACTAGGATTTATGTGTTACATATAGTCTAGTGTTAAAGGTAAATGTACCCTAAACAAAGTCTTTACGATTTATGAATGGTTACTTCTGTTATTCAGGAGTTTGATTTTCAATAAACACATCTTAATATGTTTGGGACATATTCGTCTTTTCATGTTCCGTTGGCCACAAGTGGAACATATGTGTCCTAGTTCTTAAATAATTTATTATAGTAAAATATAATAGCTACCATCCACAGACAACAACAAAAAAATCGACCCTGAAAAACTCCGGGGCGAAAGGGTTAAGATGCACATAATTTCTAAAATGTTTCAAAATAACATTTAACTATTAGTTAATTTTATAGAATGAAGTACGAAAAATGTTGCACTGGACATTTATTGAAAAGTATTTTAGCTGAGAAGAGATGAGGTACTTTTAGGGGAGTGACAGAGAATCAGTGTGTGAATTTCGAAGTTTTGAAACGACAGGTAAGAAGTTTCGACATGCAAACTTTTTGAAGAGGATGGGGCGTTGGTGTTTGTTGTGAAAGTGTATTGTTTAGTTAAAGGGTCGTAATGGGGATTTTAATTACTAACTCTTAGTCTAAGTTTAGCCTCGTATTTGAAATTTAAAAATACAGAATTTTATTTCGTTGGCAAACTTAATCAATCCATAGACTCTACCGTTAAAATTATAACAGAACTTTGCAACCAAAACAAATAACATTGAACTTAGAATCGAGAAATGAGAACTTTTCAGCTAATCTCATTGAAAGCGTTCCACAATGGTGACTATTACTTCTCCTAACTAGAGAACCGAACTCCACATTTAACATATCTGGCCAATCGGTTATCTGCATCCAAAAATGTCTCAAAAACAACAAATTGTTTTTGTTAAAGGTATTTTAACGTTTGCTTTAACCACATAGGTTTCAATCGGTGCTAGGGCAATTCGCCGACAATTGAAAATAAAGGAGATATAATTGATGATATTATTATAACTTATTGAAAATTACAAATAAAATTAGTATATATAAAATTATATTTAATGAAAATTAAAGAAATTTTTCGAAATTTTATATTGGTGTAGCAACAGGCTTCAAAAAAGATATTTTATAATTTATATCGTAATTGCTGATCACATTTAAGATATGTTTTTTTGATGGATTTTGGCACCTCGATGATGTAGTTGAAATTTAGCATTAATTATTTTTTCTATTCTTTTTAAAGCATTAAAACCACATATATTTGGATGAATTATAATTAGCAAACAATTCAATGACGAGTGGAATGATATTAGTGTCCCTTTCAATAAAAATACATACTAATTTTCATTTGTAAAATTGTAACTATCAATAAATTATTATTATAGCAACCTCTTATTTTGTTGAAAAAAAATGAGCTCCCTTCAAATGAAGTCACTTTTACCAATTATAATTATATCTCTTTTATTTTCAATCGGCGACGAATTGTTCGGACACCGTTTCAATGGAAAACGTTAAGAGAGAACTAAATACAGGGTGGCGGAAAAGTAACTTGTTTGTTTATTGAAAGAAGACAAATTCTGCTACATATATCAAATATAGATTTATAGACAAAATCTCGAAGTTTTTTTTTACGATATGTATGATGCAGATAAAAAAAGCTGCCGCCAGAGAAACCATGGCCATATTTAGAGAAGAATTTTCAAGTCGCTTAATTCCACATTGCAGTGAAATCTCATGCCCTGCTCGATTTCCTGATTTAACCCCTCTTGACTTCTTCCTTTGGGGTATCTTCAAAATAGAAAGTTTACAAAAATAGGCCTGAAAATCCCAAAAAGTTAAAATGCAACATAATTGAAAAAATTAACTTAATAACGAGGGACACACTAGAAAATGTTTTTTTTTAAATACTGTGCAAATAGTGTGCTCTGGGGATATTTCCCATTTGAAGATCCCCACCAGATTTAATTTAAATTAATTTTCTTATATGTATTTTTGTCCATAGAATCCGAAAATCAAAACCGTTTTTTGTAAAAACTAATATTTTTTGAGATATGAGGTTTTAAAGTTATTTATTTCCTATGTATTACTGAAGGAATGAGAACTTTGAAAAAACTCGTGTTTTCATTGAAATTACTTAAACAATATAGATTTTGTACATGAAACAGTAATGTAGTTTGTTGTATCCGCTAGTTTGTTGTACTACACTGTTATACTCTGATTTTTATCCTTGTTTTAAAATACTTCGTACTTTAATTTATTTGTGTGACAAATCGTCTACAGTTTTGATTTTTACTAGCATGAGATGCCTTAGCAGGTGAGCTACGTTTCAGAACGTGTTTGAGACTTTTGGATTTTTTGGTAGGGTATTTTGGCTACTGAAATTGTATAAAAACGTTCCGCTTGTGATAAGATGTGTGCTCCCGTTAGTGTATTTAAAGTTTAACTGAATTTGGTGTAAAGGAAACTATATAATGTTATTAGTGTGATTGTCATATACCATTTTTTTCATTTGCGTAAATTTTTCAGTCTGTTATTAAGGTTTTTCATCTCCGTATCTATGATTTAGTGATTTCACTAATTAATTGTTCAGGAAAATTGATACCTTTTTGCTATCAATTTACTACCTGTGTGGTCTATTGTTGGGTTACTGGTTTTGTTGCTGTCCAGAGGAGAGCCGATCATGGGCCAGTAGTCCCGATCCCTTTTTAGTGTTTTTATTCGGCAGCACCAAGTGAGTACCTAGGCACTTCTTTAATTTATTGCGTCTTATAACTATTTTTTGTATTTGTAGTTTTTCACCCTAAAATTCATGAATTAAGCAACATATTGTCGCAACCCCTTCTTCTAAATTTCTAGTTCAAATTATAAACGTGTTTTCTTTTTCTCCTTTCAGCTCCTGACAGGAGCGTGATTGGTGAACCCTCTCTTGATCTGGTTCTAGACATAACTCTTTTACCCCTGTTGTGCACTACCCCTGTTGTGCACTACCCCTTGTTGTGCACTACCCCTGTTGTGCACTACCCCTTGTTGTGCACTACCCCTGTTGTGCACTACCCCTGTTTTATCTTGCATATCTTTATTGTGCACACCTACTCACGTAGTGTGAGCGCTTCTGGTGCTACCATATAGTGTGTTTAATTATTTGTTTACTTAATTTCCCGAATTCTATTTAGTTTCTTTAGTTATCAGTTTCATGGTAACTGTTTATTTTTTGATATGATTTATTCTATAGTTTCTATTTAGTTTTTCATGATTTATTCTGTAGTTTTGATTTAGTTTTTCTTGATTTAGTTCTTTTCGCGATTTAGTTTTTTTCTAAATTTTAATAATTCAATTACTTTGCTTCTATTAATTTCCCATTATCAAAATTTCATTTGTTTATTTCGACTGACCTGACGACTGACGACAGACTTAAATTATCTAACTACACCTAATTAACAATAGGTGTAGTATTTTCCAATCTAGAGAACTAGACTATTTTTGTTTATTTTCAGTTCTCATTATTTTTTTGTTTTTCTTTAGTTTTTTACTATTCACATATTCCTTTCAGTTCGCGTTATATTTTCATTAGTTTCTTTATCCTCGGTTTCATTAACTTTATGTTCTATTTTTTTATTCAGCTAGTTTATTTGATATTCATATTTTCAGTTAAATTTTTGTGAATATTTAGTTTTCTCAATAATAATGTAGTATAGTCTTTTCCATTCTTATCTTTTTAAACCTTGGTGAATAAATAGTTTAGCAGTGGAATATGCTTATTCCGCCGGGCCAACTTTTCTAAACTTTTGCCACTACAACACACTTCATGATTGATTACTGACCTGGCAGGGGAGCTCGGGGGCGGCACGCCCCTCAAATACATATATCGAATATATTTCCAGTTTCCGTTATATTTTCAATTTATTACTTCAATGCTGATAAATGTGTAATGGTGGCGTGCCGCCCCCCATACCCTCCTGCCAGGTCATTAAACAATCATGACGTGTGCAGTACAACAAATTAGCGGTTACAACAAATTGTATTACGGCTATCTTTGACCAAAAAGCGTGAAAACCCGAGTTTTTCAAAGTTCCCAATTCTTCAGCAATACATAGGAAATAAATAACTTTAAACCCTCATATCTCAAAAAGTATTAGTTTCTACAAAAAACAGTTTTCATTTTCGGATTCTATGGACAAAAATACACATAAAAAAGTAATTTGAATTAAATTTGGTGGGGGTCGTCAAATGGGAAAGATCCCGCACTTGTTTAAAACAACAATGAAGAACATCTAAAGGACATCATTCAAAAAACACCTTAAATATTTTATCCATATATACATATACGGTAAAAAAAATCTGAGATTTTGTCTACAAATTCATATTTATTTGATATCGACGATTGTTAAGTCGGTTTCCGTTCAATAAATATTTAAAAGTGTAAAGTTACTTTTCCGTCACCGTGTACAAGAGACCTCTATGAAGTATAAATAGGCAGGAAAGAGAGTGGCTCCATAAAATAGTCACCTAAGAAAAAGGTGATAACCTCACAGATGTAGAAAAGCTTTCCCTTGGATACAATCACTTACAAAGAAATGTGACGAAAAGGGTCACAAGCACCGGAGACTGTATTTACGTTGATGAAGAAAATGAAGAGGTGGTAATAAATGCAGCCCATCCACAACTAGCACTAAGACCTCGTAGCAAAAGAGCATCACCTTAACACCATCCTGCTAAAATGTCTATATTCTAAATAAATATAACATTTTGGGGCTAAAAGGACACCACCCCCTTCTCTTCCATTCACCACAGACAGCTTTTTGAAAGAGCTTATAGGAGCGGTTATAGCAACAAGTCAGGTACAATTTGGCACACAGTAAAAATAGAATACAGTTCCTATCGTGAGAAATAGTATTCAAGCTAATATTAAATAATATTATGAACGAATAAGAAGGATACAATGCAAGAAACTACAATCATATACATAGGCAATATTGTCTTCTGCAGTTTAAATATTTATTAGGTTACTAAAGTTTAATTTTGTCACGCTGATGAGAAACTAGTGTTACACAACTTACACTATAAAAAAATGGATCAAAAACAATAAATAAACTTAATAAAAAAATTCTCGTGTAGATAAATCTATAGTGAAGCATTAATAATCCATGGAAATGTTGTTTGAATTATAAAAAATATCCTAATAAAATCATATGTTCAAAATATTGACTTCATCTGGGCAAAAGTGGCATTCCAACCTCATATATATTAGTAGACTCTGGCTTCAGTCACGCAATTTCAACAAAAGAGAGGAACAGACTGAACCTGGGAAAGAGTATAGTGTAGAGGGGAGAGTTGTGGAACTGTTTAAGAAGGCATATAGTGAAGATGAAACATGACATGTGATAGGTGAGCAGAATGATGTTGAGGTGGAGGTTGAGAGTGGCCTAAGACAAGGATGTACGTATTGTTTATTGTATGGTGTCATAAATGTTATTTTAGTTGATTACGTTTATGGTATGAAGCTTGAGGGAGTCAGAGTTGATGATGTTAAATTGAATAGTGTGTTCTTTGCAGATGATGGCTTGAGTTTGGGAGGGGAGCGGGTGAGACGCGTGGCTGGTAGATATGTATTAGACATGAAAAATAGGAAGATTCTCAAGTTCTCTTGTTTAATGTCGAGAGGCAGGTTGAAGAAGTTGAGGGAATATTAGTGGTTGATGAGGTGAGATATTTGGTTGTGAGGGTCCAGCGTACAAGAAATATGTTTGTGAAAAAGAGGAATGATATTGATGGGAAGGTATGACATACTGTTAAAGAAATGGGGTGTCATAAAGTAATGATAGGTAAGAGTTATTGGAAGGGGGTAGTGCTCGGTATGGGTCGGAGGTTGTGAGACTGATTGGTAGAGGATGTGAATATTTTGCAGAGACTAGAGAATGCAGAAATATGAAGAATGTTGTATGCATCAAGAACGAGGGTTGTTAGGGATGAGTGGAGACATTGAAATAGGTATGATGAAGAGTAGAATGGTGCGAAAAAGACTGCAGTATTTCAGGAGATTGGAATAAGGAGAATAAGATGATGATTAGAGTCTTTAGAAATGCACAGGTAAAGCAGAGCGAATGGATGAGGAATTGAGAAGGAATGAAATGTGTAGAGTTGAAAGTAATGTCAAATGAGCCAGTGAAGAAAATAGTAGCAGAGATGGTGCATTAAGAGTGGAGGGAGAAGATGGGTCAGAGGAGCAGTTTTAGGATCCACATGTAGTTCAAGAGTGAGATAAGAGAAGAAGATCATGTGGAGGGAGTGGCATCTAGGTTACGGTTTGCTGCGAAGACAGGATGTTTGAAGTTGGACTGTAGAAGATGGGAAGAGGAGAGTGACAGATGCAAGTTGATAAGAGGACAAAGAGCATTTTATTTTGAAGTGTTGGGAGGGAGTTGGAGAGGGAAAGAAGGCACCCAGTGGAGTAGCAGAGACGAAGGCAGGATAGTGGAGATTCAGTGTTGGGGAGTGTTTGTTTGGAGATGGAGATGAGAGAGAGAGAAGAGGAGAGTGCTGCATGAAATATGGTGGGCGGTGAAGGGGAGATGCCCCATTAAGTGTTGGATAGATTAGTAATTATTTTGAAACAGTTCTTAGTTGGTGGGGGCTGAAAAGTTAAAAATTCTAATTTTTAAATAAAGTATTGACTTGAATAAAGATTTCATTTTAGTTGTTAAAGTAGGATGGACCTGTTTCCAAAGGAATCTGTACATTGGACACGTTGAACTTGGAAGAACAGTGGTGATTTGAGACTGAAAGTTTACAAATTGTCAACCTAGCATCAAAAGTTTTGCTGGAGCTCATCAAGCCCATTCACCCCAATATTGTCTACTATTTTGATGCAAATACATGATAACTTATCAGCAAATTCATGTTAATAATTAGAATAATATGGCATTTTAACTGCTAATATATAAAAATGTTTTAACGGTTTTACTAACAATACCTAAGGATTTTTTAGTATTGTTATCTGGGGTTGACGATAAGTCAAATATCCTATAAAGGAATCGACGAGGTAAAAAGTTTGGGGACCTTTGATTTAGTGCAGCGGTGCACTACCTTTAATGGCATCATTCCATTGAATGAAAGATAAAATACGTGTGTCTTTTGTATACTAAGTAATCCAATAGTTATATTAGTTTTCCCGTTTGACCAATTCTTCCTTCGATGAATTGCTTTAGATCAATTCTCCGGATCCCGGCTTGAGAGATAAGCTACCTAGTCCTGAGTGATAAGCTACCTAGGCATCAGTGATAAGCTACCTAGGCCTGAGAGATAAGCTACCTAGGAATGAGAGATAGCTACCTAGGCCTGAGAGATAAGCTACCTAGGTCTGAGAGATAAGCTACCTAGGTCTGAGAGATAAGCTACCTAGGCCTCAGTGATAAGCTACCTAGGTCTGAGAGATAAGCTACCTAGGCCTGAGAGATAAGCTACCTAGGCCTGAGAGATAAGCTACCTAGGTCTGAGAGATGAGCTTTCTAGGCCTGAGAGACACGCTACCTAGGCCTGAGAGATAAGCTACCTAGGCCTGAGAGATAAGCTACCTAAGCCTGAGAGGGTTCTAGGTAAATTGCTCAAAAACAATTGCTCGAAAGACAATTGCTCGAAAAAAATTGGTCGAAAAACAATTGCTCGAATGAACAATTGCTCGGAAGACAATTGCTCGAACGAACTATTGCTCGAATGAACAATTGCTCAAATTATCGAATTGCTCGAATGAACAAAATTGCTCGAATTATAAAATTACACAGTTTTCGATTTTATAAAAGTCAGTTATTCATGAAGTGGAGCTGTACCTAACAATCCTTGTTTATTTTAGTAATTGATGATTAATCATTCTATAAATGATTTTAATTATTACTCATTCTGCATAATCTTTTTTTAGACCGTTTGTGTCATCTCGTATGTAACATGTGAATTGGAATCATGTAGTGAATCACTACTATTCATGTTTTTTTATCATAAAACCCGAAAACTTACTTATTACTAACCTATCTGTATGTGGTACCTCAATTGGTGAAATAACTCAAAGTTATGGCTGAGTTTTAATAAATCTACAATTTTTTTCGGGTTTTATGATAAAAAAACATGACTAGTACTGATTCACCACATGATTCCAATTCACATGTTACATACGAGATGACACAAACGGTCTAAAAAAGGATTATGCAGAATGAGTAATAATTAAAATCATTTATAGAATGATTAATGATCAATTACTAAAATTGATAAATAAACAAGGATTGTTAGGTGCAGCTCCACTTCATGAATAACTGACTTTTATACAATCGAAAACTGTGTAATTTTATAATTCGAGCAATTTTGTTCATTCGAGCAATTTGATATATCGAGCAATTGTTCATTCGAGCAATTGTTCGTTCGAGCAATTGTTTTTCGAGCAATTGTCTTTCGAGCAATTGTTCTTTCGAACAATTGTTCATTCAAGCAATTGTTTTTCAAGCAATTGTTTTCGAGCAATTGTCTTTCGAGCAATTGTTTTCGAGCAATTTACCGGCTACCGACTGAGAGATATGCTACCTAGGCCTGAGAGATAAGCTACCTAGGCCTGAGAGATAAGCTACCTATAGGCCTGAGAGATAAGCTACCTAGGCCTGAGAGATAAGATAAGCTACCTAGGCCTGAGAGATATGCTACCTAGGCCTGAGAGATATGCTACCCAGTCCTGATTAATAAGCGACCTAGTTCTGAGAGAAAAGCTACCTAGTCTTCAGTGACAAGCTATATATTCCTGAGAGATAAGCTACTAGTCCTGAGAGATAAGTTACCTAGTCCTGAGAGATAAGCTACCTAGTCTTGAGAGATAAGCTACCTAGTCCTGAGAGATAAGCTACTTACTCCTGAGAGATAAGCTACCTAGTCCTGAGTGATAGGGGAAGATGGTCATCAATGGGACACTGGGAACAATGGGACATGCCTAATAACGTTTTTATTTGAGGGTAATTTTAACAACTTCTTAATAGTATATTAGGCACACTTCAGTGCATTAGCTCGCATTGCATTCAGCGGTTGGGGTGCAGTCAGCTCTGCTTAAAAGCCAAAACTTGTTTTAGAGGGGGGAAACCAAAATTTTTCGTACTTTGTTTCAATTGTTATAAATTTGTTAATTTAACATACTATACTTACGGCATCCTTCTATAATATTCAGTAATATATAAAATATGATCATATGAAAGGTTTGCCTCTACACTTTTGTAGTTGAGCGTTAAAGAAGGAAATGGCGTTAAGGAAGGAATTGGGACAGGCAAATTTGGTTAGGTAACAATGGGACAGTGCCCTATTGTCAACCAAACTGTCTAGTTATTCCATACGAATAAATAAATATCTATTTTGGATGCAATAATGTGAACAGTATAGCTTAAGAGCTTCTTGTAGAAACAGAACTTCCAGCTGAAGAGGTACTTTCAACCATGTTCAAGGGCTTTGGCAATCTGAGGTCATCACGAAGCACATCATAGAAAACAAATTTCACTAATAAAAAAAGACGAAGCATGATTGCAACGGATACACAAGAGAAAGAAGAGCTTTTTGCTGGTGCCACTAAAAGGATAAGGCCTTGATGGCCTGTAAACCCTTGTTCTTGGTCTGGTATAGAACTCTTAATCTAACTGATCCATTTGTATGAAGAACTTAAATCTCTACTGAAAACATTGGAAATGAAGGTTTATGCTCATGTAGAATTTGATGCGACTTCTAAACCGTATTCTGTTGGCCAAAAGCATGAAAAAGATAAATACGAAATATTGAGGTTAGGCGAAGATTCAAATGCAATGCGTTTCATTTTCTAAATGTTCCTGACATGAAATAAGTGAAGCTAGAGGAAAATTTGACCATAATCTCAACAATATACAAGTTTGATCAACTGTCCCAGTGCTGGTATACAATGGGACAATTTTTTTTGTTTTTTATTTAATTTTTTTCAACTCAACAGAATATGTGATAGCATTCTAGTTAGTTTCATTTTATAAGGAAATATCTATATTACACGTGGATTTTTTTTTCATATTTTGCCCATAGTAAATGAAATATCAATCTTTCTGTGTTATATGTCCCATTGATGACCATCTTCCCATAATGACTCAACCCTGTGACGTAGTTAGTTTGCTTCACTATAACGTCTCAGTGTATGGGCTCTTAAGTGATTAGGATCTTACTTTGTGGTATTTTCAGATTCCTTTCTCTTTATAAATCTCTTTCTACTAAATACTCATGGTACCATGCCCTAGAACCAACTTGCCACTATGGTTCCGACCTCAGGCCTCTGGTCCAAGCTTAACTGTATTTAAGGGTAATAATGGTAAAGTAATTAACACTTAAAGAGATTATATTCATTGGTCAAGCACATGTTATTACAAATAATATCTCCTCTAGAACGCTCGCAAGTTAAGGTCTCAAATAACTACGAACAGGAGAATAGGTGTGTAGCTCACGAGAGCAAATCGGTAACTCATTTGACTGTCACTTACTTACAATCATATAGGTTCGTGATGATAGTAATGCATACACAATTGCTGTGTTTGCTTTACTACATTGCTCCCCCCTTCCGAAAATTTCAAAGTTACAATTCACATTTTTCCAAAATTGCCAGCTGGTTTGTCTACCCATTGTTACTCTATATTGAACAATGTTCAGACGCTCACGCTGTTAGTGGAAACATGTATATTGGATCTCTTGAAATTTCTCGAACCGGTAATAAATAAATTATTAGAAACTTGAAAAATTTGAGTTTTAATTCGTTCTAGAAATATGTAATACTAATGTGCATTCACCAAATGTTCTTAAATTTTTAATCTTACCTATACAATCTTAATTTTGCTTTAACAATATTTTTATTTATTCTCAAAATAATCTAAGTTACTCCTACCTAATATGTCTCAGTTCAAAAATGTAACAACTTTTTCATTTTATAAACGTAATAACTTGCCTAATCTATTAGAGATCTCACCCCTCCCTCCTAATATGTAGATTTTTAGTCTAAATATTAACAGAGACCTTTGATCACTCCAATACATTACACAAATTGTTACTGCATTTACTTTTTAAAAAAAAAATTTATAATCAAAAAAAATTTTCATTTTAATTTATCATATGTTATGATATCGTATTTTATGATCTTTTAATGAATTTTTATTCGTAATTGAAGTTATATGAATTTTGATCATCTTTATCAAATTTTGAGACAGTTGTGATCTTTAAATT
Organism: Caprella mutica; assembly: GCA_947561585.1. Classification (NCBI taxonomy): domain Eukaryota; kingdom Metazoa; phylum Arthropoda; class Malacostraca; order Amphipoda; family Caprellidae; genus Caprella; species Caprella mutica. Next base: position 62,655 of record CANNZV010002633.1, on the reverse strand, counting down.
TAAATCTTAAAATTAACACCGAAAAAAAAAATTAAACTTAAAATTAAATTCAATTGAAAAAACGATTATTATTAATTTTCACTTAAAATTACCCAACTTAAAATTAAAAAAAAAATTAAAATAATGATCAAATTGAGTTTGAGGAAAAAAAATCTTAAATGCTGTTAGGTTTAGTTTGGTAATTTCGATTTTTGGCCTTCGTTTTGCCTGAGGCATTACTATAACTGTTGTCGCCTGTATATTAACTGCCTGATCGTTAAAAACATTCACTGTTCCACCTAGTTCCTCTAATCTAAAGGGGTGTTTCGCTTAATCTGATTAAAAGCTTCAGTCGCCATCTTAGACCTCAAATTCCTAATTTCGTACATTTTCATATCCTCTTCTGACTTGATCTTTTTTGACTGATGATACCCACATACGAGAATCATCACAACCAGTAGTGTTAGAATTAACACTAAAATGTCGCTGAACAAGTCTGGTATTAGGTCGTACTTTGTAGACCCCATGTTTTTAATGGTTTGCTCCAAATGAGCCTTGTTCATTGATGTTGATTTCTGGATCAGCTCCACTACTGAGTTCAGGTCATAGTTGCTCTGAGACTGTCCCATCGCTCCAGCTGATTGCTTCTCACGACCTTGAATTACAGTTCTGTGTGTCAACCGGCTGTGAGTGGCTGAGAGTCAGTCACTGGCTGTTTGTGGCTGAGGAGCTGTTGGCTGTGTGGGTAACTGGGTCCTCTCTGCCTCTCGTCACTGAAATCGAAACGATACCGTTAGACATGGCCCCTGTTCATTTTAGGTATTTTATCATATATCAGTCTCATTTTGAATTGATCATTTTTGATTTTAAATTATTTCAGTATTTCATCCTAAATTTGAATATATATATATATATATATATTTTTTTTTTTTTTTTTTTTCAAATTTTCATTCAAACAATTTTACAGAATATAATTCATCTTATTCGTTACCCAACATTTAAACAAAAAATTTAAAATTAACATGCATACAACAAAAAAAATTAATCCTATTAAAATTATTATATGAAATTTTATATTAATAAAATTCATAATTCATCCCATCAACTTAAACTAAATACATACAAATATTACAATTAAAATTCATACAATTAAATTCATACAATAATTCTCTTACTGAGCAAAGGAAATATTGTAGTTTGCACAATGAATTGTATGCTCTGTTTGTTTGTCTCGCGTAAGCAAAAAAAAATGTAAACATTTCTCTGACTCTTTGCATGTAACTGTGTTATATGTCACGTGTTCGTGTAAATGTAACATGTTACTCATGTTACTTCGTGTTATGTGTTCCTTTTGTGGTCTTCCTATATAATGTTTATATTCAAATTTCTCATAATTTGATTTCCTGTTTAATGATGTTAATGATATTATTTAATTAATTTGTTGTGAAATTTTCCAACTTAGTTAGATAATTTATATTGCTCGTTATCGTTTGATGTCCTAATTTAATTATAGCTTTGTTTTTTTTCACTTGTAATACTGTACCTGGTCCTATCCAATTTAATTGTAATTTATGTGTTTTTTGATGATTTCTAATTAATACTCGATCACCTATCTGTATAATTTTGTCTTTTCGTGTCTTATTGTGGTAAATTATGCGTTTGTTTGATTGATTAATTATGTTAGCTCTTATCTGATCTTGAATAAATAGAGCTTGCCTAGCCTTGATTTTGACTATTGATTCTGATGTATCTAAATTGTAAATGCTATCCAAATTTTCTGCTTGAATATTTGGAGATGTGTCCCGGCCAAAAAGAGCGTATGCGGGAGAATCCTTCAAGGTCATATTGACCTGATTGTTAATTGTGTTTTGGACAATATCGAGAAACATGTCCCAATTATTGTGATCTACTGTGGCTACATAGAATCTTAATAATTTGTTAATTTTCTGGTTATTACGTTCACAAATTCCATTGGAATATGCTGAGTATGGTAATACCTCACATTTGTATATCTGATGTATTTCACTGAAAGTTCTAATTGCGTTAGACTTGAATTCTTTCGCACAATCCGACATTAACGTTTTGGGATATCCACAACGACTAAATGTTTTACTTAGACAATCAATTACTGTGTTAGTTGATTTGTCAGCTACTGCGTGTAATTCGTTATATCTTGTCAACATACATGTTATTGATAAAATATATTTGTTGTTCGTGTCAGTTGTTATAAAAGGTCCAATAAAATCAAATGAAACTGTTTCAAATGGTGTATTAGCTACTGGGGCAGACATTAATTTAATTGGTGTATCTAGACTTCCTTTAAGGATTTTGCAAACGTCACATCTTTTAATAAAAGATTCTATGACCGATCTTTCTTGAAAATGATAATATTTTAGTCGAAATTGAAATAGCGTATGAGCTAAACCACAATGGGTGTTAAAATGTATTGAATTAATTACTAAATTGATCATTTCATTTGGTATAACATAATTAACAATACTGGCTGCCCGAGTATCTATTTTCCGATGTCGATATAATATTCCGTCTAATATGAAAAATTCAGCTATGTTCCTAGATGTTCCTAATTGTTTTTTCTGTAATATATCCATTATTTCCTTACAAGCAAAGTCGTTTGACTGTGCAGTCTTTAGTCTGTTTAAAGTCCATGTTATGTCTTCCTGTTTAGGTATGTAGTTTAGAAATGGTTTTTCTTTGTTGATTTTATACAATTTAGATGTATCTGATTCTTGTTCGTTTTCTGAGTCTGTTTCTGAGTCATTGTCATTGTCGTTAATAATTTGTGGTACGTTTAGCTTAGCCCTCGATCTTGTGGTTGCTATATAATTTTCAATTGAATTACAACTTTCATTAGATGGTGTTAAAAGTTCACAATCATCTATTGTTTCTTCCGTTAGAGGAGTTAATCTACTAAGGGTATCGGCTACCACATTTCTCTTACCTTCAAAATATTTGATGGTACAATCATATGTGCTCGCCTCTATTGCCCACCTGGCTAATGCCGTGTCTAAAGGAAGTTTATTACCAAAAAATGCACATAAAGGTTTGTGATCAGTTAAAATGGTAATAGGATATCCTAGACATAGATATTGAAATTCCTTTAAAGCTAGATGTATTGCAAGAAACTCTAGTTTAGTCGTGGAGTACCTTTTTTGAGTAGAATTTAATGATTTACTGAAATATGCTATGGGTCTTAATGTTTTGCTTTTGGTCGAATCTGGTTGTAGCAATGCTGCGCCAACTCCGATATTTGAGCTGTCAGTAAATAAATAAAATGGTCTGGAATAATTTGGATGTGCTAAAACCGTATCTGATGTCAAAATATTTTTGAGATTAATGAAACTAGTCTCACATTCGTCAGTCCAGTCAAATTTAGTGTCCTTCCTTAATAGTCTATATAATGGGTCGGCTTTCTGACTAAATTTAGGTACGAACTTACGAAAATAATTCGCAAGCCCTAAAAATCGCTGAAGTTGTTTTACATCTGTTGGTCTAGATGCTTCTCTAAGTTTTTCGTTTTGGATACATCGGATGCCCTCAGTAGTGACTCGATGTCCAAGAAAATTAATTTCGTGTTTAAAGAATTCACACTTCTCTAATTTTAATCTCAAATGAGCGTCACGTAAATTCATTAGCACTTGGCCAATATCATTTAAATGTTGTTCATAAGATCGACTAAAAATTAGGATGTCATCAATAAATACGAAACAGAGTTTCCCTAATACATTACTTAACGCTTTTGTCATAATTGCTTGAAATACTTTTGGACTATTGACATACCCGAAGGGTAATTTGCGGAAATGGTACTTTTTTCCATTTACCGCAAATGCTGTAAGCTTTTTAGACTCCTCGGAGAGTTCCACCTGGTGAAATGCACTCCTCAGATCTAAACTAGAAAATATCTTTGATCCACCTAAAGATCCAAGCATATCGTCAACCCTAGGTAACGGAAATCCTTGTATATGGACACACTTATTTAATGATCTGAAATCTATTACGGGTCGTATTTCCCCATTCTTTTTATGAACCACGATAACGGGAAAGTTGTACTCGGACATTGAAGGTTCTATAGTACCTTCTTTTAACATTGACCTGTTGACTTCTTCAAGTTGTTCTTGAAATTTATGTGGTATGCGGTACGGCATTTTGTTTATCACTATATTAGGATCTTTCAATATTATTGTGTGTTTACATATACTAGTAGTCCCGATTTTTTCGTCCTTAATCGTGATTACGTCTCTAAAGTCATTTAGTAACTGCGTCATTTTGTCTTCATACTCTGACATTCCACATGATATGTCAGCATTAACTAACCTTCTCGGTGCTGATGGCACTGTCTGAGAATTGTTTTCTACATCAGCACTTAATGTGCTGCCACGGCTTCTATCAGCGCTTCCGTCACGTGATATTTTACACTTCATATCTCGGTTGCCATGCGTTGTAACTAATGGCTCTCCATTAATTCCAACTGCATGTACCTTTGACTTTTCATAAATTAGTTCAGGGGTAACGTTTCGTTCAAATGGCTTTGGTTTTTCGTCACTCAACACGTTTCCTAACCTAGATTTATGAGTCCTATTATTTAAACACTCCGATATAGTCGCTATATTTACTTCGACTTGCTCTTCGTACGTCTGGAGTTTACCAACTATCATATTGTCCCGTAATATGATATCACTATCCGTCGGATTCATTACGAAAACTGGGCATATTGACACTTGATCTCCCTCTTTTTTTGTGTCTTCGATTTTTATTAGTGTTTCGGCTATCACTAAACCGCTATTGAAACTTCTTTTAGCTATTATATAACTTCCTGCTTCGTTGTTTTTGACAAACCCATACAATATTTGTACGCTGTTTGCCTCAACGACTTGGCTATTTATATGAACATTTCCGTTCTTCTCGCGTTTTTTATTCCTTGTCTTCGTGTTTACCTCGGATTTCATAACCTTCGTTTGCCCTTTTTGTTGAGGTTTAACCCTTACTTTCGCAATACTACTACGGCTGTTTGTTCGTTCGTTTATTTGTCTTATCAACGTTCTTCGTTTTGACCTATTTGAAGTAAGGACCAGCTCAGATATTGAGCAATCTGTGCTTAATAGTTCTTTAGTAGCTATTCTACGTTTTTCCATAAACGGAATTTTTTCTTCACCTAATTTTAATATTTTCTTATCAAAATCAATTTGCGCGTTCGTTAACACGTCCCTTCCTAATATTACATCATATGGTAAGCTGTTGTTGTTGATTAGTAAAGCGTTTACCGTTTGCTTGTGGGATTTCGACATTAGTTCAAATTTTACTTCACCTTTTACTTCGGAACGTCCGTTTATGCCTTTAATAGTTACGTTTGATTTTATTATGTCCTCGTGACTCGCCTTGTTATTAAAATTACGACTGTTTAAAATCGTTCTCTCGCTCCCTGAATCTATTAAAGCTTCCCAATCGAATTCTTTACTATGTAAAATTATCGTTGGCTTAGAAGTCCCTTTTATCGTATAATGACAGTCCATCAATCCGCTTAATTCATCTTTATTTTTTACTAATTGGACTGTTATATATGTTTCGCTCGTTTTTTTATCCTCAACGCTTAACTCTTCTTCTTTTAATAAATCGAACTTATTTTTACATTCACAACTTGTGTTGAGTGACGATTTACCTTTGCTATTGAATTTAACGTGCACTGGATCTAATTTATTCATGTTCAATTCACTTTCGTACACGGAGCTACCGACCGTTTTCCCGTGAGACCTATTTTGTTTTTTACTTCTGTTTGTATTTACATGTTTTTGCGAAAATCCTTGGCCTGTTGAGCCCGACATTCTCTACCTATATGTCCTAATTTGTTGCACCTGTAGCACTTAATTGTACCACTACGGCTGTGAGGGGTAGGGGTAGGGTGGGGGATGTTCGTGTTGTGTACGTATGCCCTGCCTGTGGGATTGTGTTTGTACCTACTTCTGCTTACATACCTACCTGCTGTTCCTCTGTTTCTTATGTCATAAGTGTAATATGCTTCTGTGTCTTCTAGCATATCCTCGTGAAAATTGGCTTGATTCTCACCCTCGGGTTTTTCTATCAAAAAAGTTTCTGTGTCATTGAAATTCTTTTTTGGTATTAGAATTTTTTTATCATGTGGCAAAGATCTTATTTTCTTCGTTGTAGCAGACAGTAAATTAGCTGTTGTCTTAAAAGGACCTTCAACGACTCCTTTGATGATACTGGGGTTGATCTGTGGACCCAATATTGTTAAATACATTGATGTATTCATGAGATCTTTTGCGTGATTTTTTAATTTGCGTGTGAATGATTCATCACTTTCAGTTGCTGTCCTTACTGGAAATTGGGCGTTCATTGTGTCGTCATTTAAAATAAAATCCGTGACTTCTCCTATCTTTTCTAATGTACTTAAGATGTCACTGGCAGCTGTAGTCTCGTCCTTCAATTTATTTGTGTATAATTCATGACATACACTGTAGATATCCTTGCTGTCTTTCTGCACATATATGTCTTCTAGTACCGTGCATATTTCTTGGTATGTGCTATCCTTAAATGTTTTACCGTTAACAACGTTATTAACAGTAATTTGAAAATCTCCTAGCTTGCAATCAGCGCTCCTGAAAAGGATTTTCTTCTTTTCTGCATCATCTTTATCCCCTAAGCTGGATATATGATTATTTAATAGGCTGAGGTGCTGACGAAACGTGTTCTTCTCCTTGAAAGCTGGATCCTCTGGCCTTCTTCTTCCCCTGAATATCGGCAATGAATCCGAATTTATGATCGTCGTACTCCGACTTTTAATTATCTCCTGGAGTTGAGCTTGTGTTAATTTGACCGACATTTTGGGGGTTTTTTTTGGGGTTTTTTTGTGGGATGTTTTGGGGGATGTTTTGGGTGATGTTTTGGGTGGTGTTTTGGGTGGTGACTTTGGGGGTATTTGGGGGGTGATTTGAGGGGTGATTTGGGTATTTTGGGTTGTTTAGTTTTCTGTACTCTGGGTTTAGTTCGTCTTCCAGATCTAAGTTCTACAGCCTCAGCGTTAATCGCTTCGTCTTCTGAGGTTGGCATGTGTTTCCTATCCTAATGAAGTGTTATTGTGTACTTAATCAAGTGTAATGCACGTGTAATCACTTATTATGAAAAAAGAAGAAGAAAAAAATAATAGACTATCCAATTAAAAAATTAATCCATCAACCATTAAAAAATAATCATTCAAATAATAAATAATAAATGAAATATAATTTAATATAGAGCAATATTTGTTAAATCAATAAATATAAAAATATTTATACTATCTTTCAATTAATAACGACACACAGCAAAGCTAAAAGAAATGCATGCACTCATACATCTTATAATTATAATTGCTGCAGTAATGATTAATTACCTTCTGCTTATTCATCAACACAATTCTAGACTAAACAGGACAGCTTATTTCACCACTGACTAAGGCCTAACACAGTAGATCTTAATCCGATCGCTTCAGAAATGAGACTGAATGATAAGATGACATATAGTGATATGTTATACTCAACTCTCGGTTCCATGTACAGTGGGTCCCGCTTATCAGGTTTTGTCGTTGATTTTTGCTCCGATGTTAACTGTTATGATGTTAACTGATTGTTCACTGAGCGCTGTGCACTGTATTTTATGCACTGTATGTTAACTGAATGTTCACTGAATGTTAAAACTTCACTGAATATTGAATGATCACTGAATGTTGAATGATCACTGAATGTTGAATGATCACTGAATGTTAAATGATCACTGAATGTTGAATGATCACTGAATGTTGAATGATCACTGAATGTTGAATGATCACTGAATGTTGAATGATCACTGAATGTTGCAGTTTGAATAAATACTTTTCAGATGTAGTATTTAAACAAATTAGACTCTCAATTTCTGGTTGATTTACGGCTTTTTTGCATGTTGTTTATAATCGAATGTTTTCCATCACCATTCGTCAACGTGCAACGCTTAACCCATTACTGTCGCTTCCTCCCTCCGTGTTTTTCCAGTTTCTTCCAGAATTTTCCAGAATTTTCCAGAATTTCCAGAATTTTTTTTTTTTCAGACTGGTCAGTCTTGTTGATTGTCTTTGCTCATTCAGATTTCAAATTAGGCCATCTGTACTCTCCTTATCCTTCCGATAATTTTCGAGATGCCTTTTGCTTGACCTTGAGTTGAATTATCTTTATACTTTATCACAAAAACTGAACACCTTAATTGGATCGCACCTTCATATAGGGTCGCAAAACCCGGTCTTGCTGTAATCAAATACTCTCCAATCAGATGGTTAACTTAGTTTTTGGTAAATTACAAAGCTTTCAATCTTTTACTTCAGTAATTGAATTTCCGCACACTAAATTCGAATTACTTAATCACGCACCATACGTGGCCACCAATGTGACGTACTTAGTTTGCTTCACTATAACGTCTCAGTGTATGGGCTCTTAAGTGATTAGGATCTTACTTTGTGGTATTTTCAGATTCCTTTCTCTTTATAAATCTCTTTCTACTAAATACTCATGGTACCATGCCCTAGAACCAACTTGCCACTATGGTTCCGACCTCAGGCCTCTGGTCCAAGCTTAACTGTATTTAAGGGTAATAATGGTAAAGTAATTAACACTTAAAGAGATTATATTCATTGGTCAAGCACATGTTATTACAAATAATATCTCCTCTAGAACGCTCGCAAGTTAAGGTCTCAAATAACTACGAACAGGAGAATAGGTGTGTAGCTCACGAGAGCAAATCGGTAACTCATTTGACTGTCACTTACTTACAATCATATAGGTTCGTGATGATAGTAATGCATACACAATTGCTGTGTTTGCTTTACTACAACCCACACACTCGGATTTTTATCAATAATGGAAACTGCTACCGGAGATTTTTTTTTAATTGTGCACCTTTTAAATCAAAACTTGTTTGATAATTCACTCCAGTTAATTAGTTATGATTATTTGTAGTTTATTTAAATATGATTTTTGAGAATGAAATATATTGAAACTTGGTATCGTGATTTTCATTATTGAATAGAGTTATTATCTGACCCTCACAAAATAGCATATGAAGAATAAGTACAATATCAAAGAACGAAAAGTCCCCCCCCCCCCACGCACAGGGGTAGGAGAATCAGATGGGGGAGATGATTGTTTTATGTTTGATTTATTGTTTATGAAAATCAATTTTTTTCATCAGATATCATCAATCATGAAAAGTTGCATAGACAAATGTCATACATTGAAATATATTGTTTTAAAGCCAAAAATGGTTTATAGGAAAGGGACAATATTAAGGTAAATTCCTATTTCGCGTCCCTATTTCATTTAGGGACGCGAACTATAGAACCATTGCAAATACCCTCTTCCTAGTTCACGTCCCTAATTGATTTAGGGACGTGAACTAGGAAGGGCTTAATCGTAAATGTATCATATTTTTATAATGTAAACCATTTAAAAGCAAAAACAAGTGTATATATTTCAATTTGATTTACAAAACAATGTTCTAAAATTTGCTGAATTTCAATTTAAATTATTCCATTTTGGTATTATTTGTGTATGAAGTTAAGATGCTAGATTTTCTGTCAATTAGTATTTTATTGCATTATTTTTAATCAGATAAAAGGTAATTAAATTTTAGAAAAATAAATTTATAAACAGCTACCCCCTTCCTAGTTCACGTCCCTAAATGAAATAGGGAAGCGAACTAGGAATTAACCAAAATTAAATATACAGTTTTTATAATCGCAGTGTTCCACATTTTAAACTTTTTCCAATTCTTTAAATATTAGTTTGATTTTATTTCAGTTGGTTTTACAATAATCTCGTTTTTTTTAAATTTACAATCAGATATTGTTACAAGTTATGCAAAAATAGAACAATGTAATTTTAGATTTCGTTCACTACTGAAAAAAGAACAATATGTGTGTTGTGTAGAGAGAAGAATCGCTCAGATATTTGATAGAAGAGTAATTTCATCTTCTAATATGTTTAATAACTTATTAAGAAATGGCAAAAGAAGTTCACTTCAACTGGAACCGTGGAAAAACCAAAACACATCAACCAAATGTTTTGGATCAAGGAGCATATCATCGACTATTCAACATTTAATTTTTTTCTTAAAAAATTAGCTGAAGAAATATTCAACATGATATTTAACATTACAGGATTTCCACATTCACCAAATGTTTTCTGATGAAACACATTTTCCTTATGAACTCCCGGCTGGTACACATTTCAAATGAAATAGTCATATATAACATGCTTAATTTGATTAGTAAATGACCTAAATGACCTTATCAATTGTATTTTCGAACTTACATCCATCAGACAACAGATGATGAAGTCACAATAAACAAATGATTTCAAATTCTTGCAATATATAACCATACAGTCTAAAATATTGAATTCCAGAATATTTGACGCAAAGTTCTTACAAATATTTTGTAAAGTTCAATGCAAAATCTAAATATTTCTGTTGGATATGGAATGGAAACAACTCCTGTCTTCAAAATTCAATATATAACATTAACGTTTTTTATATACACACGCAGAGTGAAATTTAGGGGTTGGTGGTAAAATTCTCAGTAATCCAACCCTAATTTACACTCTGGGAATGGACAAACTAAAGTGGTTTATTAGCCACTAGCAATTGTACGTACCGCGCCTAACAGAAAACTAGCGATTGTAAATATCCATTTAATAGTGCAATTTAATAGTGCAGTCAAAAGGAGGAAAGTTTAGATAGAATATTTTAATTCAATTTCTGTAGAAGTTGATAGCCCCGGAAGCCATAATATCAACATTGATGAAGGACTTCAATGAATAGTAAATTCTTCATGCATTCAAATTTTCTCTGCAGATTTTATTGATATTATCGCTAGAATATATCGTGATGCCTGAAGTTACATTAAATATATTCAATTTGCTTCGCACAAGCTTCAGCTTATTGGTTGCCACGAAGTTAGTTTGCAATTTATATTCATTTGTAGCTTCAAAGAAGACGGAATAAATGATGAATATAGACTGCAGTGAGGTGAAAGGCAATATCGAAAGATATTATCGACTATCCATACATATTCGTACAGCAACAAAGAGCAACACAGATTACCAGTATTGGTAGAATGAAACAAATTGAAACGATCTGTTAAATACACTTTGAAACATGATTTACAAATGAAACAAAAAACATGTGTTTACAAATATGCAGGTTTTTCGGTAAACTCCTAGTTTAGTTGACCCTTGGATAGGGTCAACTAAACTAGGAAGCGGGTACATAATATAAATGGATATTAATATTTAAATCATATTTTACATATACACTAGCGGACAAAAATGTGAGACAATTCAATTTTTTTACCATTTCTGCAATATTTTCCAATGGATTTAAATAATTTTTACACTCAATGTAGCCACTTATAGTGTTAATAATGATATAAAATTTCAGCTTAATACGTAGGATAGAAAAAAACTTATGGTGGAGTCAATTTTTTTCTCAAAATCACAGTGCCAAAAGTGTGGGACAATGTTAGAAAAATACTATTTAAAGGCAGTTTAAAGTCAGTTTATCCACATTTGTCACTATGGCAATGAAGAATAAGTCGATTGCACCACTTTGTTTACATTTTAGCCGGTTACATCATAGAAATGGCACCGAAAATGACCGCCTCCATGAAAAGAAGAATTGTACAACTTTATGAAGATAAAAAATCAGTCCGGAAGATAGCCGAGGACTTGCAGTTGTCCAAAAGTGTTGTGGGAAGAATAATAAAGGACTACAAGGAGACTGGGAAAGTTTCACCACCGAAGAAGAAGGGTAGACCGCGAAACACCACTCCTAGAGACGATAGGATCACGAGGAAAATGGCACTGAAGGATAGGTTTCAGACGGCAGCAGGTATTTTTCGTGAAATGAGTACCTCCTACGATATCACTGTTTCTAGTAGAACCGTGTCCAGACGCCTCGGCGAAATTGGCCTCTTTGCAAGGTCACCCGCGAAGAAGCCTTTGATTAGCCTCAAAAACAAGAAAGTTCGATTGAGTTTCACCGAAGATCATGTACTCTGGACCGACCATCAGTGGCAAAATGAATTTTTTTCCGATGAAAGTAAGTTCAATCTATTTGGATCTGACGGGAAAAAATATGTAAGAAGATTTTGTCACGAAAGATTCGATAAAAAGTGCAACAAGAAAACAGTCAAGTTTGGTGGGGGCAGCGTAATAGTTTTCGGCATTATTTCATGGGAAGGGACGACTGATCTCGTCCGTCTAAACACCAGAGTTAATGGAACCATCTACAAGAACTTGTTACGAGATCATGTCATCCCAGTACTTAGACGTTCTGCCTGCGAATCGCCCATTTTCATGCAGGATAACGCCCCCTGCCACAAAGCTAAGCACGTGATGGAGTTTCTTCGAGAGCAAAATGTGGCTGTAATGGATTGGCCCCCGCAAAGTCCGGACCTAAATCCAATATAAAACCTGTTGTCCACTTTGGGGAAGAATGTGAGTGCCAAGAATCCCAACAACACTGAAGATCTTTGGCTCAAACTCAAAGAAGAGTGGGCGAATGTGTCACGAGATGATTGTCGCCGTCTCATTCAATCCTGTGGTAGAAGGTGTGCTGCAGTCATCGATAACAAAGGCCTTTTCACTAAATATTAATGTAAGTCTGAAATTTTTTTGTCTATATGAAGTTATTTACATTTTTGTTCACATTGTCCCACAATTTTGGCACTGTGATTTTTAGAAAAAAATTGACTCCACCATAAGTTTTTTTGGTGACCGGACAACTCGCCGCCGGACAATTCGCCGCCGGATAATTCGCCGCGGACAATTCGCCGTGAGGACAACTCGCCGCTAGGACAATTCGCCGCTAGGACAATTCGCCGCTAGGACAATTCGCCGCCAAAACAACTCGCCGCGTGATAGATGTTTTACCACCGTATATACTATTTATTTATAAAAATGTTTTAAATATAAGGTGCGTGTTGTAAATTAATTAATTTTCTTAGCAGTATTTGAAAATATTTTCTTTTCCATTTCAAAAGTTAAATATAAATTTTATTCTAACTATTATATAGAAATAGCGAGTGTTGTAAATAATTTAACAATGATATTTTCGTCATTCTATTTGAAAGCATTTTGCTAAAAATAATTTGCTATATGAGAGAAAACAAGTTCAGGTGTCTTCTTAATACGTTTAATGACTTATAAAAATTACTTCAGTTAAGAACTAGTACATTAGAGTAAATAAAGGTTATTTAACTACGAAGTCTTAGATTTTTGTGTAAAGGTACGTTTTGCATGCAGCGATTGTTGCGATTATCAAGCAATAGGAACCCATTCAAATATAGCTCTGCGGCAATCCCTTGTTCCAAAATAGCTCAATAGGAATAGCATTGGACTAGTGCTAAGCGATAATCACTAGGCGATGATCGCAATTAACAATCGCTGCATGCAAAAGGTACCTTTAGGTAGGCTAGTTATTTTTACTATCACATCTTTATTTTCCTATTCCATTCGTGAGTGCAGTCACCTGTGCTTGTGTTCCTTTTCATATCATTCCTTGGTAAGTGATTGTATCCACGAAGTAGCTTTTCTGCATCCAAGAGATTGTTAAGGACTGGTGATTGTTGCCTTTGTTTAAGGAATCACTTTGCTTTCTGACTTCTTCTTCCTATCCCTTGTATTCAATATCCTTTTGACGTCAATTAGAAAGCCCTTCGTTTCAAAGCAGACCATAAATGTTTCTAAATTTATATTAATAGCTCAAAAAAATTTTGAGCCTACGTATTAAGCTGAAATTTTATATCATTATTAACACTATAAGTGGCTACATTGAGTGTAGAAATTATTTAAATCCATTGAAAATATTGCAGAAATGGTAAAAAAAACTTAATTGTCCCACATTTTTGTCCGCTAGTGTATTTATTGAGATTAAGGTCCGTTAACAAGACTATTCTTTGTGTTGAAGAAAGTGTAGACAGTTGCTCCAGTCTTCCGCATACTTTCTACTTGTAGAATGTTCAAATGGCACGGTTTACAAATTGAAAACATTTTCTTGAATAGTTGAAAGATGGAAAATATTTTAAAAGTTCATATTTTTTTTTCAATTATAAGACATTCTCTTGAACAGTTGATCGGTATTATAGATTCAAATTACATTCAAATAATATTATATTTTCATTTAAATTTCAATTGTAAAAATCATAATAGCATAATAGTTATTTTACAACTGTCATAATTAGAGCCCGGATTTCCAGTTCTTATGCTATAAACGCTATTTTGACCATAAAAATAAAGTTTTATAGCGTTTATAGCATAAACGCTATTTTGACTATAAAAGCTATTTTGACTATAAAAGCTATTTTGACTAGGAATTAAAAGATAAAACTAGTAATTATGGTATAAATTACTATAGAACCTATGATAAACCATCCTTTACGTTCAAAATATGTTTGTAACATATTCTTGTATTATTGATAAATTAAACATGTAAGAGACATTTAAATTAGTATGCCATTTCATCCACATTTTCATAGTAATATTTCATAGAAAACGTACGAGCATAATTATTGGTAATTTAAACTGAATTGAAAAAATGATTAAATCACTACTCAATACAGTATAATATTATGTAGTATTCTTAAATAAATAAAATGATACATGAAGAATGAAGATATGCCCAATAAAATAAATATATGGTATTTATTAATTGTGACAGATTAATTTCGCTCTTTGCGTAAAGAAGTTAGGTACTTAGAGCACACTCATTCTGAACGTGTTAGTTAGTTGAGTGCTCATCTTGTAAAAACCAAACATGCTTAAAGTGAAGCAACTCGAAACTGTTTTGAAGTTGAAAAAAGCTTTTCAAAATTGAAAATAATTTTCAGAGTCAAGAGACTAAGCATGACAGCTGTAGATGTTAATAAAAAGATGGTAATTTCTCGTAATGAAGTTTAATTGTTTCATTGAAAAGTAGCATATCTATTAGATTAATAATTATTGTTATCGTTTTTGCATTTGGTTTGTGCTGTTTTATTTGAGTTTTGTGGTTATATTTTCTTAGTTGGCTGTGACTTAGACAACATAGTTTTTGGGTAAATTTTAATTGTTTAGTTTTCTTTCATCTTATTAGTTTCTTGTAAAATAAAAGCTACGTATAAATTAAGAAACACGTACATATTTGCCATTATTTGTTGCGTAAGTTCTGTGAATAATAATTAAAAATCAACTATTAACAAATAAATAAGAATGGCATAGTTACTCTGAATTTTTTTAAGTTTCTATAATGTAGATAAAAGAAAGGAAATGCATCAATTTTAGGACACACTTAGCTATTATAAGGACTATTTCTACCGACTTTAAAACTCTTTTTTAGAGTTATAAAAACTTGTTTTGGGCACTATTTCAACTATTTTCGTTAGAACTATAAATACGGGCTCTAGTCATAATATCATAAAATAATTTGAACTTATTTTTTTATTGTTCAATGCTATACTGTAATATAGGATTTATATACCCGCTTCTTAGTTTAGTTGACCCTATCCAAAGGTCAACTAAACTAGGAGTTTACCGATTTTTCTTACGAAAACAGCTGCTGCCAAATAGATAATAAACCAATTCTGAAGAAAAATAATATTCCAATGTGAAACATGTATGGGTAAGTCCCTAGTTCACGTCCCTATTTCATTTAGGGATGTAGAAATATTCATATATTCATATTTGAATTTATATCTTTTATTCAAATATATAAATAAATCATATTAGCTATCAAACTTATATGAAGCGGATTTATTACCATTACATTGACAAATTTATTACCCTATACAGTATATCCCACATTTGAAGCTCTTCTTCCTATCCTACTATACGTAATCTAAATTCGATATTTCTATGCCATGTTTCGATACATGAATATTGTAAGAATTAAATACATTATTCACGCAATTCATAATTCATACTCTGCACGCAACATGCAGTATATCTATAGTTCATCTGTGAGTACCTGACTAAGCATAAGTATGAAATTTTATACAAATTGAGGAAAATGAAAGCATCTAATCTTGAAATAAATAAATCCGTATATATATTTGGTGCTAATGTAAAACTGTTAGATTCAACCAAGTTCCATATAGTAAACACCATATCAGCATTAGACAAGTTCATTGAAGATTTTAAAATTTTAACTCCATCCATCAATGATCAACAATAACTACCCTAGAGTTTTATTTCGAAGTGATTTTACCAACGATTTTCCAAATATAAATTGTGACGAAGTTAGTTTACTAGATTTTAATAACTTTACTGTTTTGCCTTTTACTATAACTATTTTTAATACTAATATTAGAAGTTGTAGAAGGAATTTTCCGAAATTAGAAACTCTTTTAAATGGTTAGTCACTTAAATGTTTAACTTATTTAATATGAAAAATACATTTATCACTTTCACGAGGGATCGCTGAACTAATTATTAAGTATTGCTTCGCCTAATACGCTCATTAATGAAAAACAGAGTCTGCCGAGGTATCTTTCAGCTGTCCGTATATCGTCGCTTGCAGCAGAAGAAAAAGAATTCTCTGGAGTTGAATTCATTTTGTTGGGGCGAAGAGTAGTCAGTAGTCAGACAGTACACGTACACGGTGTTAAGGGAGACGTGCTGAATTGTCCTCTTGTGTTGAAGGTGTGTTTAAATTTATTATGGAAATATGAAACAGATAAAATGCTTATACACTAAAAAATTTAACACATAGCGCTTGAAATGATGGGGAGGGTGTGCCGGTCGGCATAGCAGTTTGGGGTCTCGGAACTGAAGAAACCAGCAGTGAACCTATATATTAGGCATTGTTCAAATTAGCAACTTTATCGCAGCATGGAGATTGGAGAAATAAAACTGGAAAGCTCTCTGTTTAATTATCTGCATTGCTGATATTAGTTGATGTCTATGTAGTTCCTGCCAGTTGCCACTATGGACCTTGTTCTGCGACTATCTCTACTTGGGGAGATGTAAGTGCTATATGGAGAGCAGAGGTTTTACCTGAGGAATAGTTCATAGTTAGTTGAAGGTATGTGGTTCCTCGTGATTTAGGATAACTTAATTTTCACTTTGAAATTGCCTTCATTATTTAGTTAGAAGTGCTAACTAGTTCCCTTTATTAAAAATCCAGAAATTAAATATCTAAATTTCTCCTCAAAAAGGTGTTGCGAAGCTTCTAATTATTTGGGTACTATCAAAACTATTAATGGCGAATGCCTTCAAGTTTAGACCAATTATTACCAAATTAGGATTTATAGCTTCTATTATAGTTATATTATTTTCTAGGCTACCTAAATTCTTTGCATAGATTTAAAAATTTTGTAATCATTTTTTCAGGATTGATCTTATTCTGGAGGGCTAAGTAGTACTCCTATATCCGGGTCTACCAAGTGGTGAGTCAGTGGCCAAAATAATATCGCGTCTTGCGGGACGCTAAACTCCTTATTTTTGGGTCACGTGACTGGCAATCTAGCGTCAGTTTAATGAGAAATGATATAACTGAAACAAAATTTAATGGAGAAATGATGCAAATGAATCAAAATAAGGTTTTACACCGTCTTCCTTAGCGTCCTGCAATCGCTGCAACACTTCCTCTCTCTAGAGTAGTTTATCATAACTCTATGGGGTCTACCCATCCTTACTATTTTTGCCCTTTGCAATTTGTGTGAAGGCGAAGCTGGCTTGTCAGGACTAATCATCTTGGTCATTTTTATAGAATAAAAATATATTGCCAATAACTTTTTAAAATGTTGTTAAAACTACTTTAAACTTTTACAATTTAGTAAATCTTTATTTCCAGAGTATTTTTAAACCCTGTTGGCCTGAACTTAAATTAGCCCTATTTAAAATCCAGAATTGAGTTCAAGGGACGTGAACTAGGAAGGGTGTAGTTTCAAATTAACAATTTTCTTATGATAACCATTTAAAAACAAAAACAAGAGTATCAATATTTAAGTTAGTTTTTCAAAACGATAATCTTTAATTTGCTTAATTTCAATTTCAAATATTCCTTTTTGGTATTATTTGTATATGTAGTCAAGATACTAGATTTTCTGTCAATTAACTTATTTAGTGCAAATAAGGCGAGTTATGGAAGACTCATCTTCCCTGAATTACAACAGGCATGTCTTCGATAAACATCGACGCGTTAAGGCCCGTTTACACGAGGGGCAACAGTCGGGGCGAGCAGGCGCCTGTCAAGCGCTTCACGCCCCTCGTGTAAACGGGCCTTTATGATGACTCATCGTCCCCTAATTATTACAGGATTGAATTATAGCAGACAGGTTTTCGATGAAGATCCCTGAGTTATGACAGACTCATCTTCCTCGAATCATAGAGGTCATTTCTTCGATGATCTTCGGTGAATTGTTTGAGTTATCATATACATTTAAAGGTGTCCGTGATTCCAAAATTCCAAAAAAACACGCTTATGTTTGATATCCACATTGTCACAGTATAAAATAGCACGCATGGTGGAGTTCGCGAGATTCGAACCCTGGACCCTTAGGGCTGATCCACACCATTGCTCCGCTCTCGCTCCAGTCACGGTCCGGTCTCATCCTTGTGCATACACATGTTCGGTCCGGTCACGGTCCGCTCTCGCTCCCGTCCCTTCCGTATCATCTGATTTTGCACTGATTATCATTGCACTCAATTGATGGTGAACAGAATGAGAGAAAACAAAATAGTAGATATTTTGAGTTCATCCTATGCTAAAAGACAGGAAGTGTGAAGGATATCTACACGTTGTATCCTCATCTAATAGATGACAAAACTAAATTTTTCTATTCTTTTCGCAGCAATATCGACTGATTTCGCTTCATAATTTGTTGATCTATCGTTAGCGCAGCCATCGACCGATAGCGCAACCAACGATCGATTGCTGCACGTTCGAATGATAAAGAATGTATTTAGTTTAGGCATCTATATGGTATATTTAATGGGGATACCATCAAACGATTGTTGCGCGTTCGATTGATATGGATTTCTATAATTTATATATCTAATTGTTACATTTCATAGGGTAATTATCAATCGATTGATGGTTAATCTATGAAATATAACAATTTTTTTAAGGCAATTAAATGCATAAACTAAAAAAATACCTATCATTCGAACGCACAGAAATCGATTGATAGGTGCGCTATTGATCGATATAAGCTGAAATAATCGATAGATGGTTGCGCCATCGTTCGATGGCGGCAATAACGATTGATCAATAGATTGCGCAGCGAAATCGGTCGATATTTCAGATCAGTCAAATGCGCGTGACATATATATGTATTGTAATATTCAAGAAAAAACACGCATATAATAAAATTGGACCGCGACTGGAGAGTTGCTAATCCACACTGGCAGTGCCGCTCCGCTCACGGTCCGATCACGCTCCAGTCAAAATATCTTTGGATTGGATCGTAACCGGAGCGTGACTGGAGCTTGACCTGACCGGCACTGCCAGTGTGGATGCTCTACGTGAAATGCATTAAAGAATATTTTCCAGAGCTCTATCGACTACACCACTAGGTGTTAAAATCAGATAGAGTCCTTGTGGACTTGAACTGCCCCACCTATTAGTAGCGAGTTTTAACGAAATAAGTTGGCACAGCGGTGGAGGGGCTGACGCTCCAAACCTAATGATTTCCTTATATATTCAAAGTTGTTGGTCCTTCGACCCCCAAACTCATATTAATGTATCAAGACGGAAAGGCTGACGCTCCAAACCTGGGTGAAATGAAACATAAATGCGTGATGGAGCTCGCGTGATTCGAACCGAGCCATCCACTGCTGTGCCAACTTATTTCGTTAAAACTCGCTACTATAATAGGTGGGGCAGTTCGAGTCAGGTGATTCTTCCTGATTCTTCACTAATGAAAAATAATTTAGTACCCAAAGTAAGTAAAGTATTGAGAAAGAATAACGGACAGATGACATTTATTTCTTCTTTTACTCTGACGGCCATAAGGTCGAAATACACTCTATTATACGAGTGCTCAACAATTAATAATTACACGCTTATGTTTAATATCCACATTGTCACTGTATAAAATACCAAATCAGCAGGGTATACTTATTACAAAATACTATAAACAGGTAAATTGCAAATATATTAACGGACAACAGCAATCACGTATGAAACCTGAATATAATAAATAAATATTCAAAATAGTTATCGGTAAGTTAAATAATTTTCTTTTAATGAACTTTTTTTTTCTTTCAATTTAATAAGGGTAACTTTTAATAATTTGTATATAGGTAGGTGGACACCGCTGCCATCTGAGTACCAGAAACAGCACAGAGTGCTGCATTTGCCCACCCCTGGTATCGATGCATTAATATGTGTCTGGAGGTCGTAAGACCAACAATTACTTCATCCATAGTTAAATTTTCGGGATGTTGAATTCATTTTGTGGATGATATAACGATTTTATTTATAGGCGGTGAAAATGATCAGAAAATGAACATTGAAGTGGAATTCAAACATTAAAAATATCTTTGTTAAACAATAACTATTTTAACTATTTATTTCAAGGGTTTAAATATTCGAATATTTATTTCTAATTTATAATATTTAGATCTATTTTATGTCCTCTTTATCTAAGCATTTTGAAGTTTTCTTCTCATTGTTGCATAACTCTGTTAATTAACCAACAATCTTGTTTTAATATCCTACAAAATGACAGTTAAAAATAAAAATATAATTCCATTTTTTTTTTACGTGACAGATATTTACACTATTAGTGACAGATTTGAGACAGACAAAGATAAGAAACTTGACTTTCACTCTGTGTGCTTATTACCTTCGCAGAATGCGGAAAAGTTATATCTTACCCAGCATTTATTTATGTATTTCTTCTTCTTTATTTATTATTTGCATAACCGAAAAAGTATTCAACCAAATTGCCTGAAATTTGGTGAAACGATTGGTCAATATCCAGTGACCTGCTGGTTGAATTTTAAGAGCAACCCGGTCAAAGGTCAAGGTCATGGTATTTTATAACTCCAAAAAGTTTTGAGCTATATTGCATGAAACTTGGTGGGACGATTGGTCAATATTCAGGAACCATTTTGTTAGATTTTGGGAGCAATCGGCTCAAAGGTCAAAGATCAAGGTCAAAGCCATTTATAACTCAAAAACTCAAAAACTATTAAACTAAATTGTCTAAATTTTGATAGGACGATTGGTTAATGTCCAGGAACCATCTAGTAAAAGTTTGGGAGCGATCCGGTCGTAGGTCCAGGTCATAGCGTTAAGTCAGGAGGCCATTCAACTGGGATGGTTTATTCCGATGATACGGTTTTTGAAAATTTCTTGCAAATTTTGACGCAAAACAATTGATCTGGGAGCAGGTGCACCAGCCTGAATCCACCATCGCCTGTAAAAATAAAATAATCGTTTCACTTATCAAATTCAGATGTTCATCTCCATTTAGATTATTTTCATAGAGGCGTCCCTTACCGATAATTCCGATCCACAGTTATAATTTCTCTTTGTAGATCTCATAGAATGAAACTAATTGTTTTAGAATAGGAATAATTATTTGAATTGTCTAACCTTGAAATAAATTCATTGTCCGTTTTCAGACCATTTGTAAAATAAACTGTGGATGAAAAAGGGTTCAACAAACAAATGAATGCTGGAAAGAAACGAAAATCACCAATTGTGGTTGAGATATGCGAAGTTAGATTTGGGTAGCGCCTTTTTTTGGGATACTGCATAGAAACCGGATTGTGTGCCATTTTGACTTATTAGAAATTACATGTCAGAATGAGAAATCTAAGATGCGATAATCTGACAAAAATGGCTCTTTGTTATACGTGCACTGTACTTATAGATGTGTCCTAATGACACATATTGGTGAATGGATATTGCACACAGAGAACGGTTTTGTTGATACAACAAAAAAAAGTAGGTTTTGGTTGTATTAACAAAATAAATTAGTCAGCTATGAGCCATCAAAATAATTTTGTTACAGTAAATATATATTTTTGTTAAGGTTTTTTTGTTATAGTTACACTCGAATTTTTAAGGTAACAGTAACTAGAGCTTATTAATTATAGTAACATAACAATACTGTTACTTCAAAAAATGTATTTCGTTATGTCAACAAAAAGTATATTTAAAGCAACACAAATAATTTTTTGTAGCAACAAAATCATTTAGTTATTTTAACTGAAAAAATAGATTATGCTCTTTTAATTACTATTTCTTATTTTATAGCATATAATGTATATGTAAATTTGACTGTATATCAATAAGTTTAATGTTACAAGTTGTTCACAACAAATTAAATGGAAAGAAATGAAGTGGTGTATCCTGGTATCGAACCGACGATCTCCAAACTCCAGTCTGCGGCGCTAACCTCTCAGCCATCCTGGACATGGTAATCGTTGGATTGGAATGAACTATAAGCAATATGAAAACATGCATGCCTTTTAAAGTTATTATAAATGAATATTATTTAAAATACTATTGATCTCGTTTTTTTATTTAACAAGCAATGGAACATTTCAATTCAATATTTTTATAATAGCTATCTATTAATATTTATCAATTCCCACCTACCTACCTAGTTTCTTACTATGTTTTATCAATCAATACCTACATAGATACCTACTAGTGTTTAACATTACTTACGTAGTTATGATACGTAAATAAGGCTTCAGAATTAACTTGCTGCAATATGTATCAATATTTTTACCATTAAGATTTGCACCAAGACTCAATGTTAATATTACTTTTTCCTTCGTAAAACAGACGAGGAACATCACGCGTGGGACAGACGTCGAAATATTGATACAAAATAGCACTCAAGAAACACGTATAAATTTATATATATATTGATTCTGTACGAACAATGAATACATATTGTGGTAACTTAAAATTTATATGTAGCGTAATAACAAAAAAGAAATGGCAGACAATTATTACTACTGACAATATAATTTTGTTAATAGTAAAAAATATATCAACAAAAATATAATATTATTGTAGAAAATTATTATTTATAAAGACAAAGGTATTTTGTTAAACAATAATGTTACATTTTAACTAAATTTTTCAAGTTACTACTACAAAAACATTTTGTTATAAATAAAAAAACATTTAACAATATTTTATTGCTATCAAAGCAATATTTAAGTTAATATGAACAAAATTTTTTTAGTAACCTTAACAATATTCCATAAAAAAATTGTACTGTTCACTTAAAAAAATATTTTGTTGTAGTGAAAAAATCTTTTAACAATATTTTATTGCTGATTTAACACATTAATTTTGATTGTTAATATAACCAAATTTTCTCATTGACATAACCAAATGTTGTCGACAAAATACGTTTTGTAAATTTAACAAAACCGTTCTCTGTGTGATGGGAGAACACTTTTTACCTCGTAAACGTGTCACAGTGAAACACCACTTTTGTTACATCTATAATAACTATAAAAATAAATACACTGGACTTGGAAAATGACATAGAAGTCCTACATGATCCTAATCACATCATACAATAGAGAGTGCAGCGTAGGTAGGACATCGGTCATCTATAGTTGATCAGGCCTGACCATTCTGACGCTTATAGCTTGAACAGCTGATCTCAGAAATCATAACAAAGCGCTACGCTCCCATTAATTTAGATAGGAATAAATAGAAAAAATGGTTGCATTCACCTATAATTGACTTATTTTTATAGTTATGAGTGGAATTTTGATTTACAATTTTTACAGTGTTATTCTCTAGAATTTCTGCCATCGACTGGAATATTTTTTTCCGATAAATAACATTTTTTAAAGGTAAAAATCTTTAATTGTGAATACTGATGATATTGTTTTAAAGGCTATTGATTCAAGAATTTATGGTTTACCTACTGTTCAGGTTGTGATTTTGTGAACAATTATGATACCTGTTAATTGAAGAAAATCAAATTAAAAATGACAATTGCATGTATTTTTCTTTATTTGAAAGTATTTATAGTGAGAACAGAAGGTAAAGTAGAGGATTTCTTGAAGAACTTTTCACTAGTTCTAGCAGTCTGGCCTCCCTAAACAGTTTAACAAGTCACAAATGGAGTGGACCCTGTGCTGTACAAATGTACCGCAAAGAATAAAGTTCTGTTAGTTTATAAGTATTTCCTCATTAAAGTTAAAAGGTTTATTATGTGATTAACTTTATGATATTTCATCTTACGTTTAGCTCTTATTATTTTCAATATTTGTTCTAAATTTGTAATATCTAGTTATTTATTTGGAAATGTGTACGCGCAAAGTTCGTTACGCAGTTCATTTTTGTTGTTCTGAACCCCTAGAAGTTCTAGCTAGTCAGTGTGAAACTAGACTTTGGAGTGAGTGCACGTGCCCTTTCTTCTTTCGCACTCCAGTTGTGGAATTTATCGAAATAAACTTGTGTATATCAGGAAATAGTAAAATGTAAGTTTTGTGTTTATTATTTAACATTTATTAGTTCTGGTTCTTTGCTATATAGTGAATATTGTTTATTGTAAGTAAGAAGATTTATATTTTTATGCAGCTAATCTGTTAACTTTTCTTCGATTGTACCTTGTGTTGCTATGCCATTTCTTTAAATGTTCATGTATTTACGGTATTTTTTTGTTCTCTTTCTCAGGATTTAATATCATTCAAAAGTTTGTACTTGTTCAAGAATTACAATAAAGTAAGGACTGAATTACTGACTGTTTATATTGAGAGTCTTCTTTAAATATGAAAGGCCAGTACAGACCCTTTTCAAATTCTTATAATCATGTACTTAGTTAGGTATAGCTCAGCTGTAGTAAGAATAATTAGTGATAATCCATAGACATATTATTCATGTGTGAAACTTTGCTGACAATTTGAACATACTAGATAAGTAGTGGATAAAACTTAGCTAATTCAAGATTTTCACTTATAGAAATTGAAATTTACGGTAGGAAAATATTCCAGTCGATATTAGAGATTTTAGAGAATACACTGTAAAAATTGTAAATCAAAATTCATCTCGTAACTATACAAATAAGTCAATTTGATGAAAATTCGATTTATTCATATCTAAATTAATGGACACGTCGCACTTTGTTATGTTTTCGTCGATCAGCTGTTATAAGCAAGAGTACGGCCTGGTTACACTATAGAAGGTCTTGATAGAACCCCCTTCACCTTTCTAGGCTAGCCAGTCCCAGTTCACTCTACTACCAAGAACTTTGGGGTCGCTGGTGATCAGGAATGAGTGTAGCACTCTGAATTAGCTAAAAATATATTAGAAACTCGTAGATTTCAAATAAGTCCTAAAGTAATGGAATGTGGTATCTTTCCCACGGAGTAATAAAAGATTTAATGATGTGTAAGGACAGCTTAGAGATTCTTGTAATAATATTGATCTATTTTAGCCAATAATTAGTTTATGATTTAGAGATTCTCGTGGTTTGTGAGCTATGATAATTGGTTAGAGCAGCCATGATGTAGCCGGCTAATGAGAGATCCGGTGGAGAACTCATGGTATATAAAGGCATGAAATTATGTAACTAGTGTTAGTTCATCACTAGGGTTAGTTGTGAGTTGAACACTCGAGTCAGGCAGTGACCATTAACATTAGAGTAGGGACCTCAGACCAGCCCATCCGGGCCGGGCTGATCCGATCTCATCTCTACCATATTTGTGTCATTTCTAACTGTAGTGAAATGCTGTATTCAAGTTGATAACAATACATCCTTTTTTGAGAGCTGGATTACCTCCTTCTTTTAACCCAACCAATCACCATCCTTACAATGATTGATGCCACAGAAGTCACCGCCATATGGCCGAATAGCGTCATGAATACTACTCTTATCAATCCAAGACTGAATAGCAAATAGGGTAAAGGGGTAGCAACAATTTTAGAGGGAAGGGTCCTACCCAATTATGCCCTGAACTAATATGAGCCTGTGAAAACAATTTTATGAATTATATTTTTGTAATATATACAGGGTGGGGCGTAAGTTTGGGAACAATTTTTCAAACATTAATTTAATTCTTAAAAATAAGTTCCTAAGTAGGTGATAGGGTTTGAACTATAGTAGAGACACTACATTATGAAGTGGCAGTGTTATTTTTTACAAAAAATTAGTCAATTCAAAAATGTCAGACAAAAGAGAAGCCATTATTGCTTTACACCGTGCCGGTAAGTCAGATTCCGTCATTTCAAAGAGTCTCTCAATAGCGAGATCGACTGTTTGGAAGTGTGTGAAGCAATTTAATGAGAGAGGAGACTTGACTGATCGTCCAAGAAGTGGTAGACCACGATCACAACGCACCAAACAACTGATAAAATGTGCCCGAGAGAAGATCAGGAGGAACCCGAAAAGGTCAATACGATTGTTAGCCAAAACAGCTAATGTGAGTCCCTGAACAATGAGAAGAGTTGTCAAAGAAGACCTAAAGATGTCCTCTTTCACCCTCCAAAAGAGACAGACTCTGTCAGAAGCTGTAAAGAAAAAGAGATTGGAGAGAAGCAAAGCACTTCTGAGAGAATTGAAGTCTGGCACGGCTGGTGAAATTGTTTGGTCTGACGAAAAATTTTTCACAGTGGAAATGGCTCACAACCGGAGGAATGACAGAATAATTGGTAAAAGTGCAAAAGACATCCCAAACAACCAAAAAACTATCCACAGAAGCATGAAACCTGCTTCAGTTATGGTCTGGGCCGCCGTTTCAGAAACTTGGAGATCTCCTTCAATTTTTGTGGAACAAGGCGCCAAAATCAATGCTAAATGTTATATTGAGAATATTTTGACGCCAATTTTGGAGTCAGCTAAGGATCACTTCGGTAATGACACTCTATGGACATTTCAGAAAGACGGCGCGACTTCACATACTGCAAATGTCACTCAAAACTGGTGCTATGACCATCTTCCACGGTTTTGGTCCAAAGAAATGTGGCCTCACGGCTCCCCAAATGTTAATCCTATGGACTTTTCGGTATGGTCCATTCTTGAATCAAAGGCCTGTGGTAAATTCCATCGCAGTGTGGATGATTTAAAGCGTTCGCTCCAGAGATCTTGGAAGGAAATTTCACAAGAACAGTTGCGTGCCGCAGTAGGAGGAGTTCGGAGGAGATTTGAGGCTGTTATTAAAAACAAGGGGGGACATTTTGAATAAATTTATGATTTTTGAATTCTTAATACCCTTATGTAATAATACATAACTGTAAATTATTAAATATATTTTTCGTTGGATTATAATATGCACTTTCATTTGCTTCCAAACTTACGCCCCACCCTGTTAGTATTATAGCAAAGAAAACGTTAAAATTCTTGTATAAAATCACTGAAACAAGACCTTCACCCTGTAGGTGAAGAAAAGTGATAAAAAAAGAACTTTTTAAAATTTTGTTTTCAAAATTCAAAAAAAAAAATTTCATAATAGTGCTTAACTTATGTAAGCGTACACATCTGCTCTATAATATATGAAAGATCTTATCCAATTGTTTAAGGAAACTATCACATATAGGAATAACGCCTTAAGCTTTTGACATAAAGAGTTAATGGTAGATAATTCCTTTACCCGATATGCACGATTTGACGAAGTTAAAATTTTAAATGGGTGGTTTGAACCTCTACAATGTTTTCCCTTCAAGTAGTCCCAAACTTCTCATTACAAACAGTTAGTACGACCGGAACTCGTCAGGGTCAAAGCACGTTGGCTCATACAGACCTTCATGGATACAACTATTGGTTATATACAGGCAAGCCTCGCTTTAATTACAACTCACTTTAGTAAAAGTGGTACTTATTTCGAGTCATGTTTCGAAATAAGAACCGTTCGTAAACATAGAAAACAGAGACAATTTTTTGTGATTATTTCACGGTAACTAAAAAAACATCAATATTATAATCCAGATGAGGTTCAGAAATTCAGCATGTTCCATTTTAGGGTTAGTTCTATATTATTGCACTGTTCCATATTTTCGAACACGTGCAAATCTTTATATAATAATCATTGTTTAACTTTTATTTCAATTGGTATCCATGATACCAATTAGAATAGAAGTTAAATAATAATTATACTATTTTTTTTCTGACGTGTTAGAAATTGTAGAACCAACCAATAACTTGGAACTTAGTACCCTACTACCAAAAATATTTCATAGAGCATAAAATTGCTGTTGGTAAATATAGCACAATAATTATAGAAGTGTAAGTATCTATTAATTACTCACCTATACTGAATGAGAGTTAAGCTATGGTTGGATTTTAAAACATTTAATAAATGCATGACTTTAAACGTCCTCTCCAAGCAAATATTTTTATTGCCTTATTCAACGAGGCTAATGATTCTTATAATTTTGCTGCAAACCGCATCGAATTTGGTAGCATATTTTTAATTTTATATGCTTTTAAAAAATTTTATAATCAAAACTCTACAAAACCTATTTTACCTCCGACTTACTAATTTAAGAAATTTTCAGCCTGAAGAAAAAGAATGTACCTACACCATTTGTTTTGATTGTCAACTAGGTATTAGGTTTAGTAAATCCATTTAATATTCGTGTAAAGGTATAAAATTTAATGAACTTATAATGGAAACGTTTATATACTTTAGGAAACAATTAATATCTAAAATAAAGGCCGGAAACTCATGGTTTGTTTATAAAATTCAAATTTGTAATCAAAACAAAGAGTGTAGGTACAATCTTCTTCTTGAGCATCAGATTAGTGATTTGCTCAATTGTTGCTCACAGAGTATTAAAAAACTTTTAAAACAAATTATAAAATATATACTGAACCGAATTGTATGCGGTTTGCAGAATAATGATCCTAAACCTTAGTTCTATAATATTATGTTATAGACTCATTTTTTCCCCGGAACCTGGAGAGGATCTTTAAACTTTTTCATCACAGTCACAAACAATGAAAGACTGTATATTGTTAATAATATGCTTTTATACGTAGTACTCTAATAACTCTAATACATATTTTCTTTCTATAGCTCATAGAAAATGAGATATATAATCAAGGAGTGACAATTATAAATTTCTTTTCACTTTTTTCGCTTTAGTTACCGTTTGTCAACTAAACTGAGTCGTGATTTGGTAACTAAAGCGGGGGATGCCTGTACTGAAGTAAATCTTACATACTCCTCCCATATCCATATGTAAGATATCTCCTTTTCTCATTTCTCAAAATTTATGGTCTTGAAATCACCTGTAGTCTGTCCTAAATTCTAACCTCAACTAATGAGAACTAAACTATAATTCTAAAATTCATCATCCAATATATTACTAGTTTACTTCCCTTCTTATTCATCATCTACACAGGTACTGCAGCTCTTACCAAAAAAATTATATCTGACCCTAGAAGATAACCACGGGATATAGTGACCCTCATTAGCACATCCTGTCTTAGAGTTATGGATAAGTATGTCCCTTATGTCTTATACCTCCATAAGTAGCACTGAGGTGTTCCGAAAGCTGGGAATTAGCTTCAACATCTAACAACTTGGGTTTGAATTCCCACCCCATATACATGGTTTTAGGACAATTCGCCGCCAGTAACACTCGCCGCGTGATTTATATTTTGCCGGCGTATACATCATTTACATATATTTAAAAATATTATAATTTTGAACAATAATTTGTTTCTATAAGCTCAAGACTGACGTAAAACAGTAGTTGACAAATTTCATTATTTCAATTAATTATTTTCCTTTATATCTGCGAGAATATTCAGGCCGCAAAAAATATGAGAGTTATTAATATAAATTTAGAAGTATTCGAAACGAAGGGCTTTCCATTTGACGTAAAAAGGAAAGTAAATACAAGGGACAGGAAGAAGAAGTCAGAAATGCTCATTGATGTAGAAAAGCTACTTTTTGGATCCAATCACTTACCAAGGAATGATATGATAAGGAACACAAGCACAGGTGATTGTAGAATAGAAGAGGAAAATGAAGAGGTGATAGTAAATGTAACTTATTGGGCTACCAAAGACAAAAATCCTAAACCTCGTTGTTAAATAACCTTTATTTGCATCAATGTTCTAGTTTTAAAGTAAAATTATTTTTATAAGTCATTAAACGTAGTAAGAAGACACCTGAACTTGTTTTTTTTTCAATAGCGAATTATTTTTAGCAAAATACTTTCAAAAAGAACGAAGAAAATTTCATCGTTAATTTACAACACACACTATGTTTATATAATTATATTTAAAAAACATTATATTTTACTTTTGAAATGGAAATGAAAACATTTTCAAATTAAGCTCAGAAAATAAGAAAATTAAATTACAACACGCTGCTTATATTTAAAATATTTTTGTAAGTAAATGGTGTATTCGGCAGTAAAACATATATCACTAGGCGAGTTGTTTTGGCGGCGAATTAATTGTCCTAGCGGTGAATTGTCATAGCGGCGAGTTGTCATCACGACGAATTGTCCACGGCGAATTGTCCAGAGGCGAGTTGCCTGGTCACCCATATACATATATACCTTCAGTTTCTATTCAATAATATTTTGTTGGCCTAATTAGGAAAAGGTATTATAAAATAAAATCTATGGCCTAATTGGCTCGCAGATAAATCTGTGAGACTATTGATCTATTTCTAAGGTATTTACTAAACGTTTTTTTTTTCAATACATATCTTAAAGCATTTCTCATTTATTTGCAATAAATCTTTTTCTTCGACACTTCTAAATAATACTTCATTGTTATCTAAGAAGCTTTCTTTACCAATCGGTATGCTCTAATGATTTCCATTATCTATGCTAGATCAGGTAAAAGGCAGATATATATAATTAGTGATCCTAAATCTATAAAAAAAAGCTGTAGCTCCTCGTAAAGTGTCACTCATGTGTTCCAAAAGCTGTAGCTCCTCCCAAAGTGTCACTCATGTGTTCCAAAAGCTGTAGCTCCTCCCAAAGTGTCACTCATGTGTTCCAAAAGCTGTAGCTCCTCCCTAAGTGTCACTCATGTGTTCCAAAAGCTGTAGCTCCTCCCTAAGTGTCACTCATGTGTTCCAAAAGCTGTAGCTCCTCCCTAAGTGTCACTCATGTGATCCGAAAGCTGTAGCTCCTCCCAAAGTGTTACTCATGTGTTCCGAAAGCTGTAGCTTCTCCCAAAGTGTTACTCACGTGTTCCGAAAGCTGTAGCTCCTCCCAAAGTGTCACTCACGTGTTCCGAAAGCTGTAGCTCCTCCCTAAGTATCACTCATGTGTTCTAAAAGCTGTAGCTCCTCCCAAAGTGTCACTCATGTGTTCCGAAAGCTGTAGCTCCTCCCAAAGTGTCACTCATGTGTTCCAAAAGATGTAGCTCCTCTCTTAGTATCACTCATGTGTACCTAAAGTTTTACCCTCGAAGTCCTATTTATTTAAGTATCACTGATTTGTTTCAAAAGTTTTAGTCTCGTCTCTTAATGTTTGGTCTATCTTCAATTAATATTTCGCTCATTTTCAGTGGCGCCTTTGCGGTCATGTTTGTTCTCTGTTATTTTTAGAGTTAATATTTGCTTTTAATTTATTCCGTCAAAGGGACGGAGAAGGACTGTGACCCCAGAGTATTGGTGACCTCGTGGGTAAATATTTGGAAAGGGGAGGGGGAAGTTATCCAAATTGGAGGCTGGCGGTGATCTGACTAGAAATTGTATAAATCACCAATTCTAAGATTTTACTCAGTAAATTAATACGTTCAACTGATAGAAAAATATGTAATTGAATAATAGTTTGGATGCATTTGTTGACATTTTGTTATATTATGAAATCATGATGTTACTGTTACTGGTAACCGTTAATGGTAACCGTAACTGTTACCTGTAACTGTTACCTGTAACTGGTAACTGTTACTGGTAACTGTTACTGGTAACTGTTACTGGTAACTGTTACTGGTAACTGTTACTGGTAACTGTTACTGGTAACTGTTACTGGTAACTGTTACTGGTAACTGTTACTGGTAACTGTTACTGGTAACTGTTACTGGTAACTGTTACTGGTAACTGTTACTGGTAACTGTTACTGGTAACTGTTACTGGTAACTGTTACTGGTAACTGTTACTGGTAACTGTTACTGGTAACTGTTACTGGTAACTGTTACTGGTAACTGTTACTGGTAACTGTTACTGGTAACTGTTACTGGTAACTGTTACTGGTAACTGTTACTGGTAACTGTTACTGGTAACTGTTACTGGTAACTGTTACTGGTAACTGTTACTGGTAACTGTTATTGGTAACTGTTATTGGTAACTGTTATTGGTAACTGTTATTGGTAACTGTTATTGGTAACTGTTATTAGTAACTGTTATTGGTAACTGTTACTGGTAACTGTTATTGGTAACTGTTATTGGTAACTGTTATTGGTAACTGTTATTGGTAACTGTTACTGGTAACTGTTACTGGTAACTGTTAACTGTTATTGGTAACTGGTATCTGTTACTGGTAACTGTTACACAATCTATAGCTCCAATATTCAAACTTGAATTGCAAGAGGGAAGAGAGTTGAAATATTAATGCAAAGGAGCAACTTCTTATTGAATTTATATAAACTACTTCATGAATTTAATAGTTAATTTCAAAGCATTCTAATTATATTTCTAACGAGTCAAACTTCTTAATCAGCTTCATAATTTCTGCTTCAGTACATTTTTAAAATATAATTGAAACCTGACTGAGATTACATGCAATTATTCTTAGCATCTAGAGAATGTATTACATTAATTATCTCGTAAGTTGTCATTTTTGTTGCATTGACGTGAAGTGAGTAGATGTTGTGGAGACATTTGGCCACATCAGAACTTCTAATTGCTTTAGTTTTCGTTAGGGTGCGTTAGTCTATCTGACAAACACATTATGGAGACTTTTCATCAACAACAAACTGCTATCAACTCTCTACAAAGTTTTAGGCCTGAACTCATTAACAAAATAGGATACAGAAGAGTTTGCTAAATAGTGAAAAGATATTCTCATTCGTCGGTGCTCCGGCTTTCTGACCGTCATTGCAAGCGACAAAGAAAAATGTAACAGAAGAAACTTGTCTTCTTACGAGAGAGATTAAGAATACTTTTAGGGCTTTCTTCTTAGTTCTTTGTCGTCAAAAGAATTCATTATTTCTTGTAGAAAGGAGGAAACCTTTCGTGAGGTACTAATGAAATTAATGCCTGGGTAAATATTATTAGATTGCTCCAGGTGATATTGAGCATCTTTCATTAATCACAACAAATAACTATAAAGATAACTACTTTCGATAATATAGCAACTATTAAAAATATAGAATATTAAGTACAATAAGCTTTTTGGTAAAAAAATATACAGTATATGATGAAATGCTAAGTTTATTCAAAATAAACACTGAAAATTTCTAAGCGTATTCAATCATGTAAATTGTTTATAGTGCTTCTTCATTAGGAAAAGTCTACAGTATTCATATGTATACTCTCGGCTTATACTACTCATAATGTGAGGTTGTCATGTGTCTGCAGCTCCTGCTTAGCGTCCACTGAAGTTGTTATCAGTGAGTACATTTGTACCCACTACTAAACCTCTCTTGTTTTTCTGTGAGAGCTGGTGTTATTTTAGTAATATTGTCTAAATACTACCATGCAAGGTTTCTCATATTGGCCACTTTTGATTGTCCCGGGATTCCGGGATAAAAATCGTGTTAATCCCGGGATCCCGGGAAATCCCGGGATAAATTTTTTGCACTAATATAGTATAGTTATATACATATGTTCTGATTTTGAAGATTGTTTTATTGTTCTAACCACGAAGGGTTCTGTGAATGGCATGAATAGGGAACAAGTGAGGTTAGGTACCTCAAATAAAGTTATAAGAACTACTGTTGTAACCTAATATTGTAGCAATTAATTACCAATTAGGGTAAAGTCAAATAATCGTTTGAGTTAAGCTACTTTTAAATTAATCTCTCTGTTCTTCCATTGCACATAAATTAAATGTTAAATTTTAAATTTCTTCAATAATATATTTTTTTGATGGTCTGAACATTTTTTAGGCTAAGTTCATTTTTGATCCTATAACAAAATGTATGTTCATATATATTAACAAATAAACTTATTATCTCGAAGCATGAATTTTAAATTTATAATTTACCAATCCGACACTTTTGTTGCCAAACTTTAACATAAAGTAGCGATCGTCGAAATAAACACTTTATACTCTATGAAGGTATGGTCTGAAATGCTTAGTTAATTAGTTACAAGGACTTGAAGTTGGGTAAAAAAAAAGTTTTTTAATCAGTAAAAAACCCGTGGCAAGGAGACGAAATGATATTACGCCCCTAGATTTCTACTTATGGGGACATTTGAAGTTTGGTTTATGAAACATCGATTCAATCCGAATTGAACCTAATCGGCAGGATCATCAAAGACTCTGCAAGGATTCGTGAAACTCCTGTTGTCTTTGCTCGCGTCCGCCAATCATTGGACAAACGTTTGAACGCCTGCATCGCAACAAATGGGTGAAAGTATGAACCCATTTTGTAAACATGTAACCTAATTTAAGATTATGTTTCTTGTATTTTTTTTTTATCGCAATATTAAAGAAATAATGTACTAATAATAATAATAAATGGTACAAGATCAATACATTCCTAACCTTGTAACTCTTTAACTAAGCATTTTGGACCATACCTTCATAGAATATAAAGTGTTTATTTTGACAATTGCTACCTTATGTTAAAGTTTGGCAACAAAAGTGTCGGACACCCTGTATAAACATAAATATTTACAATCCAAAGAGATAATTCCACCAATGAAAATCCATACTGGGAAAATTCCACCAGAGAAAATTACTAGAACCCATATGGTAAAAACTGCAAATGTAATTTTGATATGCACCTTATTCGAAATATTATAGAAAGTTATAGTAACAATTTGATTCAAAAGAGTTGTTATAGTTATTCTACTCATTAACCATACTATTTGCTTAACTTCAGTTTACGGAAATAACCTAATGTATTTGGAAGATAGTAGATAACTAATCAATATGTTTTTGTTACCGATGTGAAGAGAAAAATTGTCCGATTACCAGATTGATAGAAATTAAGGATGCTTTGTGGCTAAATTATAATTTAGAATATTTCAATTCATGTCATTATCGTTTATTTCTACCTTCAGTTTACTAAATAATTTTGATAACTTGTCAGGAAGTAAATACAATCTCTGTGAATCTCGTATATTTTGAAACAAAATACAGGATAAATAATTATATGTTCATCCCGGGATATCTCGTGACGGATCGATTTATCCCGGGATAAAAAAAATAGGTAAAAATGGACCGGGATCCCGGGAGAGAAACCCTACTACCATGAATTAAATAGTTAGAAGGATACTCGCACTCGACAGAAATACCGACAAAGAAAAAGAAGGTGTCGTCACTTGGAATACGATTTGAAGGTTCTTGTATTGTTTACTTTGAGTCTGTAGCTCAATACTAGCTTTTCTGTAGCTTAATACTAGTTTTCAGAATACAGCTATTAGTTAC
Organism: Caprella mutica; assembly: GCA_947561585.1. NCBI lineage: Eukaryota > Metazoa > Arthropoda > Malacostraca > Amphipoda > Caprellidae > Caprella > Caprella mutica. The sequence goes on along the minus strand of CANNZV010002633.1, from coordinate 27,162 downwards.
TTTATTCTATTCAGTTCTTTTTTTATTCATTTTAATTGTTAATTTGTATATATTATGAACAACAATATAAAGTTAATGATCTATGATTTTCATTCATTCCTTAATTGAAGAAATTCGCCGACAAATATTAATTATATATATTTCACCATATCGATTTTATCGTGATAAATAGTTCTTATACCTACATTTTTATATTAGAAATTATTCTATATAGTTCTTCAATTTCAATCATTGTCGGAGAATACACAATCGATCGTAGTCGACACAAATCCAATTATTATTGAATATCATCTGAGCTAAATTCAATAAATGATTTCAGTATTAGGTATATATATAATTATATATTAACATTTACGATGCATTTAATTATCTATTTGACCAAGTAATCAAAGTTATTTCATGAAGATTTATAACCAAATATTTCCGATAGGAGTATCTGTATACCAGGTGACGTCATGAGTCGCTCGCGTGACGTCACACTTTCGCTCCATTATCAAGTGCGAGTATCCTTCTATTTAATTCATGCCTACTACCATACCACCGAAAGCAAGAAAAAACTCTTCTCCTGTCGAGGCTGAACTACCACCTGTTAATCAGGCTAATTCTGTTTCAAAAGCTATGTTTAGATCTCTGTCGTCCAGTGAGGATAGTGTTTCTCTATCTCTGCCATTACCCAGACTGCAGGAACTGGTAAAGTGTTCTCCAAGAAATCATAACTTGTTTGAACATGTTCTAACTTGTTTGCACATTTACAACTTGTTCGAACTTGTTTGAACATGAAACGTGTTCTAATAAGTTGAAACGTGTTATAACAAGTTTCAATATTTTTGATAGCTTTCTTCCCCCTGTTTTTATCATAAAAGACCGTTTTTATTAGCCACAGAAAAGGAAAATCGTGATAAAACTCAATTAGCTGTCATATTGCTACTGAAAGTTGCATCATCAGACTCAAAAGAATACCCACTCTCAATAAATCAGCCAGTTTTTAGTGTGTGTTGTGGGATCATTCACTTTTTAGTGCCTAGTGTGTACGGGGCATAGAAGGAAAAATTACTTTATCTATTCTAGCGGAGAAACTAGATGGTATAGCTCAGACATTAAATGCTATGGAAGCAAGATTTGTCTATTATGAACATAAAATACTGAACTGAAGCGTACTATCTGCAGTATTGTGTTTTGTGCTGTATCTATTTCTAGGGAGTCACTAGTTTTTTTTGAAGTGTATGTTCTGTGTACATTTTGGCAAAGGTTCTGGATACTTTCTGTTTTATTATTCGAGAAGTTCCATGTGTCATATTATCCATTCGTTGAATCTTCTAATGTAATGATGCATTACTATTTGCATGTGACTTACTGTGCTGTGTGTGGTTTTGTTATCATATGCCATTCAAAATACTTACAATTAATTATGGTTTTGAGCAGTCTTATATATTGTTTAGAAATGTATACAATACTGTCTTTTACATTCTTTTAAAGCTTGTCTATTACAAGCAAGAGTATACCATGGTATACACTTTGATTTGTCTGGACATGTTGTGTGTAGGAGCAAAATATTTATCGTGTCTGTGTTTTTATCTTTTTGTTGTTAGAACCGAAAACGTTCATGATAGTCAGTTTTGGTTAGTGTGCAGTGTAGTGACTCTCTCGCTATCTGTTTGTGTTTTTGATGATGTGCGTTTTCACAGTGAAGTTTCTCTGCACACCTTAGTGTGCCTACTTGCCGTTGGTGACTTACACCTGTGTGTGTGTGTGTGTGTGATTTCTATGTGTGTTGTGTATTGACTAATGCATTTATATGTTTTTGTGTGTGTGTGTACTTTTTCATTGTTGTCTGCTTTTCTGTAGTTATGTCATTTCAGAGCTTAGCTGTGTATTACTTACATGTGTATTAATTTTGAGTATTTTACTATTAACTGTTATTTTCTGTATATACATATGTAATTTGTTTTCGGAGTATGTCATTGATACTATCACTCTATTTCGATCATGGTAGTCTCTCATAATGATAATTTGCCTTTCTTAAATGATGTAGATCCTGATGATAATTTTATAAATGTAGTTTATCCTGGACTTACTGATGGGAGCTCACTTTATTATTCGGTAAATGATATGAAAAATATAGTTAGTGATAATGATATTATTATCCTTAATCTCAACATTAGGAGCTTTGATAAGAATTACTTATCGCCATTCTTGTTCATTCTGGAGTGTTCCAGAGGTGCCAACTTATGAGATGTCCAACTGCATCGGCCGTTAACTTAAGCATTGAGTTCGCCATTTGCATTCGGCTCGTTAACATGTGTGTTTTTCTTGCTCCCCTAGACTTAAAGTCTAGTTGTGCGCGTACAGTTTTTGTGATCTATTAAATTCGGTTTTCATTCAATCCTAGATGTTCTCGTATACAGATAAGTGTTTTTATTATAGCTTTTCTTTTAGTTCTATAGGATATACAATTTTAGCCACTTTTGCCCGTTATTATAAATTTAAAAAAATTACCTATCTTCCTAGTACTTGAATACAGGACTTGCTGATAGTTTTTTTAAGTGAGCCAGTTAACTACTAACTAGTTATAGGTTATATGCCTATAGTCTCTTTCCAATAATTTCACATCGTGAAATTTTCTCTGATTCAGAGATATATGGACAGGGGAATTTCGATAACCCTCTGATAGGATCGAAGTCAAACCCTAGAAATTCGTGACTAGGGTAAATCTTATTTAGTTCAAAGCCAGTATTTCGAGACCGTGCTTACACTGCATCAAATATACTCTATATCGTGTATAACTAACTCATTTAATATTCTCGTCCCAAATTTATGGTAACTACTAACCAGTTAACTAATAACTAGCTATAGGCTTATCTATGCCTATAGAGTCTCTTTCCAAATTTCACATTGTGAAATTCTTCTCTATTAAGAGAACTATAGACAGAAAAGGAAAATCGTGATAAAAGGGGAATTTCGATAACCCCCTGCTAGGATCGAAGACTAAAGCCCTAAGAATTCGTGACTAGGGTACTAGTTAGCTAGTTCAAGCCGAAAATTCGTGACTGTGCTTAAACTGGATATCTCAAAAATACGCTAGGGTCACATAGGTAAATTGCGGCTCCCAAATTACATTGAAATGTTGCATAGATATCAAAAGAAAAGCAGTGAATGGTATAATTTATTAAATTAAACTTTTAACGTGTGTTTTGAAACTATGATGTTTCTTTTGTTAGAGGCCGCAGTTAGTTAGCGTGCCGCAATTTACTGCTTGACCCTATATCTAGTAACTATTTAACTCTCTTAAAATTTTCGTCCCAAAATTGGTGACTACCAGTTTACTACTAACTAGCTATAGGCTTAGCTATACCTATAGAGTCTCTTTCCAAATTTAACATAGTGAAATTTTTTTCTACTAAGAGAAAAACTATAGACAAGTGAATTTCGATAACCCCCTGCTAGGATTGATGACTAAAACCCTAAGAATTCATGATTAGGGTACTAGTTAGCTAGTTCAAGCCGGAAATTCGTGACCGTGCTTTACTGGATTGAACAAATATACACTATATATTGTATAATACTATAACTTTCTTGAACTTCCTTATCATATATTATATGGTAACTATACATATGTGCAATAGCACTCAAAATAATTTTTTTAACGGGTACAAAGTGGCGTAAATTGTAAATAATACTTGTTTGTAATCATTGCCTAGGGTCACACAGGTAAATTGCGGTCCAATTGCAGTCTTCTATATTTTATTATTGTTTGAAGCTATAATATTTCTGTGGTTAGAGGACACAGTTAGTTAGTTTTGATTGAAAAGATTCAAACTCAACGGGAAATCCATAATAATAGAGGTTATTTAAACTCTGCGTTGAAGGTTTTTTTTTTCAGATATCAAGCTTTCGAATAGAAAGATTTCTATTCATCATCAGGAGAAGGGTGGAAAAACCTGGACCTGACAATGAATTTTATGACCAATGGTTGTATGTTGGATACCGTCTTTCTATTTAAGCTATATATCCTAAAGTTTATTAATATTAATTAACAATCTATTTACTATTGAGATATGAGACAAAATTAGAAAATTTGTTACTAACTTAGCTATTGCTTACTACATTAATTCTCTAGAATATTTTTACTTTCTATATATCTGTTACAAAATCAAGTGTGTTTTATCTCCTTGTTTCTATGTATGTTCTCTATTCATATTTATCTTCTCTATTCTTATACATTAATTGTTGCTATACGTGTGTCCTCTTGATCCATATGTGTGTCCTATGGATCTTAAGTGTGTCTTGTTGATCAAAAGTGTGTCCTGTAGATCTTATGTGTGTCCTGTTAATCTTAAGAGTTTCCTGTAGATCTTAAGTGGGTCCTATTGATCCTAAATGTGTCCTATTGATCCTAAGTGTGTCCTGTTGATCTTATGTGTGTCTTGTTGATCCTAAGAGTTTCCTCCAGATCTTAAGTGTGTACAGTTGAACCTAAGTGTGTCCTATTGATCCTAAGTGTGTCCTATTGATCCTAAGTGTGTCCTATTGATCCTAAGTGTGTCCTGTTGATACTATGGGTGTCCTGATGATCCAAGTGTGTCCTGATGATCCTATGTGTGTCCTGATGATCCTAAGTGTGTCCTGATGATCCTAAGTGTGTCCTGATGATCCTATGTGTGTCCTGATGATCCTATGTGTGTCCTGATGATCCTATGTGTGTCCTGATGATCCTATGTGTGTCCTGATGATCCTGTGTGTGTCCTGATGATCCTAAGTGTGTCCTGATGATCCTATGTGTGTCCTGATGATCCTAAGTGTGTCCTGATGATCCTAAGTGTGTCCTGATGATCCTAAGTATGTCCTGATGATCCTATGTGTGTCCTGATGATCCTATGTGTGTCCTGATGATCCTAAGTGTGTCCTGATGATCCTGTGTGTGTCCTGATGATCCTAAGTGTGTCCTGATGATCCTATGGGTGTCCTGATGATCCTAAGTGTGTCATGATGATCCTAAGTGTGTCCTGATGATCCTAAGTGTGTCCTGATGATCCTATGTGTGTCCTGATGATCCTATGTGTGTCCTGATGATCCTAAGTGTGTCCTGATGATCCTGTGTGTGTCCTGATGATCCTAAGTGTGTCCTGATGATCCTATGGGTGTCCTGATGATCCTAAGTGTGTCATGATGATCCTAAGTGTGTCCTGATGATCCTAAGTGTGTCCTGATGATCCTAAGTGTGTCCTGATGATCCTAAGTGTGTCCTGATGATCCTAAGAGTGTCCTGATGATCCTGAGTGTGTCCTGATGATCCTGAGTGTTTCCTGATAATCCTGAGTGTGTCTTGATGAACTCAAGTACGCCCTGATGATCCTATTTCTATCTGACTATAGAGGCGCGATTGAAAACGGACAACCTCTATGGTTATGTACCTATTTCTATATGGGTGTAGAGGCGCGATTGAAAACGGACAACCTCTATAGTTAAGTACCTATTTCTATATGACTGTAGAGGCGCGATTGAAAACGGACAACCTCTATAGTTATGTACCTATTTCTATATGGTTGTAGAGGCGCGATTGAAAACGGACAACCTCTATAGTTAAGTACCTATTTCTATATGACTGTAGAGGCGCGATTGAAAACGGACAACCTCTAAAGTTATGTACCTATGGACAACCTTCAACGCAGAGTTTAAATAACCTCTATTATTACAGTTAGTTAGTGTACCGCAATTTACCAGCTTTACCTTATCTAGCTTATAATTGGTAGCTACTTAAAAATGGATATTGCAACTATTGCTATGTATTCCATTCAAGAAGCAGTATGAATTTATGGATATAATTAATAATAATAATCCAGTTAACTACTAACTAGTTATAGGTTATATGCCTATAGTCTCTTTCCAATAATTTCACATCGTTAAATTTTTTCTGATTTAGAGATATATATTATGTAGACAGGGGAATTTTGATAACCCCCTGCTAGGATCGAAGACAAACCCGAAAAATTTGTGATTAGGGTAAATCTAGTTAGTTAGTTTGAAGCCGGTATTTCGAGACCGTGCTTTCACTGGAAATATCAAATATACGCTACGCTATGTTGTTGTCTGAAATATACCTCTAAGCGTGGTGGAACTTTGTGTTTTGGATTTAAATGGTTAATTTAACTTCTTTTTAAAAGAACTAAATGGCCAAAGTTCCACCACCAAAAACTAAACATTATTGGAAGCATTTCAGCAACTTAGCAGCTACTCGCAACATCCACGTGAGTTGTCGTTCAGACAGCAAACTAACGACACTCTTTAAATGAGCTGTGATTCAGTCGCCACTTCTTAACCTGTTTTCACTGATCTGACTAAAATGTGTTCACACTAACGAGGAAAATTAAGGAAGACGTCCCGGGACACCCGCTATGACTTACAGTATTCATGTTTTATATCAAATTTGTTGAAATCTCTTAATTTTGTTAAAATCTCTAATCTGTTAAAATCTCTAATTTGTTAAAATCTCTAACTTGTTAAAATTTTAAATCTCAAAAAATCTGTATTCTCAAATTATATTACTATTCGTATTCAATTCTTAAATTCTAATTATTCAGTTATTTTAAAAGCAATTAACTTTTATTTTATATTTCTGTCCCTTAGCGTAAGACTGCTGTATATCCCTGCCCCTTTGATGCTTCCATGCGGCGTTACCCTAATCACCGCACAGGGCAGCGGATAAAAACAGGACAAGAAACACCAGCCAATCATTTAAATAGTTTCATTATAGTTATTAATTAAGTATTAAACTGAACTCGTACAATTCAATGGTCCTCACTAGGCAACCTATCAAATTATATCATATTAAAATAAAATAGTTCTTTCATACTGTGTTTCAAATCCTGTGGTCAGCTTTTAAATAATCTTGCAGTAGTTTTTTCGTTATGGCGACCGTGACATGACTTTGAAGTATAGGATTCTTTTGTTTGTTGTCTGTTGTTCCGGATACTGAGTTCTCCCTTAATTCTTAATTTATACATTCCATTTAATATTGTGTGTGACTTTTATTTGTGATCTTTGTTTACAGAGTGGTGACTTTTAAGGTGAAAATTTATTCCGTTAAGTTTGATGTTTAGTCTATTTTTGTTGCATAGTGTTTATTAAGAGTATATGTTTATAGCCTTATTTTAGATACCTAGTAATAATTTTAGTAGTTAAAATTAATTAATTTCAAGATTATCAAAATTGGCTTCATTCGTAAGAAACGTGGGCACATTCGTGCTCAGGTTACGAGAATAGTTACTAGTGTATGTAGATCAGGGCATTGATGACGAAACTAAGATATATAAATTGAATTTATTATATTTATTATCTAAATTACAACAATTATCTACTGATCTTAGGAAAATTGATGATGATGTTTCTTCTGTTATGTTTGAAGACTCTAAAGAAGATGAAGATTGGGAAAGTAGTGTTGAATTCCAACAAGAATTGGAATCATGTATGAAGTACTCTGATAACAGTGTAGATTTAATTAATAAATTAAACATGAGTATAAACCACAATGTGCCCCTAGATTCGTCTGCCTCATCGCACCATTCAAATAAACTTAGGTTACCTGAGGTACCTCTGCCGGAATTTAGTAATGGTACGGGTGAATGTTTGAAGAGTTTTCTTGTGAAATTTGAGTCTATTATCAACCAACATAAACTGTCTAGTTACGAAAAATTTATGTACTTAAAAAGACAGTTAAAAAATGAATCTTTGTTAATGATAGATTCGTTAGATGCAGGTAGTCAAAGTTATGATAAGGCGAAGAAACTATTATGTGAAGCATTTGAAAGTTCAGTCACTCAAAAATTTAATGCTATTTCTAGGCTGTCAAAATTGCAAATGGAGTCTAATTTGTATGAATTTGTAAGCGAGATGAAGGTTCTTAAAAATCGTTTCACTGAACTTCAGATCGATGCAGACACTATCTTTCAGTTTTTTGTATGGTCAGGTATGACTACAGATTTCCAAAACCAATTGATAAACATTTGTAACTCTAATAAGCCTTTCCTACAGGAAATTGATTCTAATATTTTCAAAGCTATTGAGCGATATAACGAAATTAAAACCTCTACCAAAGTAAAATCTGTTAAAGTAAATAAAAGCGAAAATGATTCGCTTCAAGGATTTGCATCGAATGTTTATCAGAAGGGGGGATTTGATTCTACAAAAAGAAAGTATTTTTGTAGCTTATCTAGTCACAAATCTTCTAAAGTTTCTGATCATCTTACAAAAGATTGTAAGGTGTACAAGCTTCCTGAAGAAAAAGTTAAAAGATTAAAATATTTGGGTGCTTGTACTAGATGCGGATGTGCAAATCATGATACTAGCGGATGTAACTTTAAATTCAATAAATTGTGCTTCCTTTGTGGTAATTATCATATGAGTTTTTTATGTACATACAAAGAGTAAAAATGAATCTAAATTTGATAATAAAAGGTACCAAAAAATGGATCATTCTGAATCTGAAAAAAAGGTAAATACCGAAGTTGTGTGGACTGAAACGGTATTACGGGCCGATTCAGGCAGCGAGTCTATTTTGCCAACGTTTTCATGTCATGTGGCTGATTATAAGATTAGATGTTTAAAAGATTCTGGTTGTCAGCCGCATTTCATCAGAGAGAGCTTGGCAGACTGTTGAGTTTACCGATAGTTGTTTCTGACTACTCTATTACAGTTAATGGCTTTAATGAAACTAAAACTTACTTGACTAATATTGTTAAAGTTAATATGGTAGTTTCTGATGAATCTTATTTAATCAATGCAACTTGTGTCTCAGAGATAAAAACTAAAATGAATCTGCCAGGTCTTACAGACATTGTTGAAATTTTTACCACCAAAGATTATAAGTTGGCTGATGATAATTTGCATGGTGGAAAGAATACTATCTCTAATATTGATTTTATTTTGGGCACAAGTGATCCTCACTTGCTTCTTGAAACTCAGGTCATGTTTGGTGATGGTTGCCCTTCTGTCTATTCTAACACTCGAGCTGGTATATTGCTCATGGGGCCAATTTCTACCATTAGGAGTAATTTAAGTAGTTTGCCTTGTAGTAAAATTTCTTCTAATAATAATGTTAGTAGTTTTAAATGTAACGTAACCCCTTTTCCAACAGCAAATAATCTTGAATGTCTGGTGTCTAACATTTCCAGTCCTAAACTAGAAATAGTAAATCTCGATGGCACCATTAATGATGACCAACTAATGGCCACAACAAGGGAAATACTAGATTATGATTGTCACAATTGTTTGAGTTAAAAGAATTGGGATGATGAATTGACTACTGAAGTCAATCAGAAATTAGTTGATTCTGTTCTAAGTAACATAAAGCAAACAGAAAAAGGTCGTCTAATGGTTCCTTTGACGTGATAACATGAGAAATGTTGTGTGGGACTTAATTAAAATCTTTGTCATTCAATATTGATGTCTAATTTGACTAAGCTTAGAAAAACTCCAGAGCTTTTAGCTATGATAGATAAAGTTTTGTCTGATCAATAAGAAGAGGGAATCATAGAAAAGATTCCTAAGTTCAGGACTATATAGATAAAAATCCAGATTGTTCTATTTTGGCACATATGCCTATGTTCAAGTTAGATCGTGAAACTACCAAATGCCGTATTGTATTCCTTTCTAATATGGCTGAAAAGGAGTCTTTGAGTCACAATCAAGCCATAATACCAGGGCCTTGTTTAAATCAGAAAATAACAACTGCTCTTTTGAACACGATATTTGGTGAGTACCTATTAATATTTGATTTGCGCAAAGCATTCCTTCAACTCTTATTAAATGAATCGGACTCTAACAAATTGTTATTTTTATGGTTCGAGAATGTAACTGATGAAAATTACTCTATTATTGCCTTTAGAAATCTCAGACTTAGTTTTGGACTGCGTTGTAGTCCAACTATTCTAATGTTATCATTGTATAAGATTTTGTGCTTGGATTCTGTCCATGATGAGCCTCGTATTAGGGAACTAAAAGTTTCGATTTATAGTCTCTTGTACGTAAATAATGGCGCATATTCGTGATCTAGGGAACAAGTAGAATTTGCGTATAAGAATCTAAATTTAATATTTAATCCTTATTGTTTTGAAGTCCAACAGTTAGTAACTTTTAACTAACTAAGATCAAATTGATAACGAATGTGAGCAAAAAACTGATGATTCTGTAAAGTTGCTAGGGCTCCGATGGAATAGAATATCGGACACAATTTGTATGAAGCCTGCTATGCTTAATAACAACGCGAATACGAAAAGACTTGTCTTAAAATATGTAGCTTCGGTATACGATACCCAAAATATCATCGGTCCCTGCTTGAACAGGGCACGATTATTTCTCCATAACCTGCAGTGTGACCATAAACTGCAATGGGATGATAAGTTGTCGCCTGAGCGGGTCAAGCAGTGGAAGTTAATATGCAAGCAGTTTAACAAGATTCCTCAGATAGAACTTGCTCGTAGCGTGGGGGAAAGAAAAGATGAATACGAACTGATTGGGTTTTCTGATGCTAGCAAATTGATTTACGGTACGGTGCTGTACCTTAAAAATCTGAGAACTAATACCATTAGCTTTATAGGAGCTACAAACATAATTGTAAATCCTAAAATGTCTACTAAATCCATCTCTTCATTGGAGTTACAGGCACTAGGTCTGGCCGTTGATGTACTTTTGGAAACAAAAAATGAAATTTCTGGTCAGTCTAATGTTACTCCAGTTAATATTGTTAATTGCAGCGTTTACACAGATAATAAGATAAATTTTTTAATTCACTTTAAAAATTTCGTCGCAAATTCATGGTGACTACTCACTAGCTACAGGCTATATGCCTATTGAGTCTCCTTCCATATAAACTCGCATTATGAAAATTTTCTGTTTCAGAAAAATTTGAGAGGGAATTTCGATATTCCCTACTATGATTGAAGACAGTCTCTATGAATTTGTAGCTAGGGCAACTAGTTAGCTATTTTAGCCGGGAATTTGTGACCAGAGCTTGTACTGGCTTGTACTAGACATATCGTGTAACTTGAACTTTAGTCTCAAGTACCAATATTAAATTCTTAACGAATACAGACTATTAATACCACTACAGATATGTTTTACAATTGCATATCCAAGTCTAGTACTTCAATAAAAATTTTGCTGGAAGCCGGTTAACTTACTAGTTATGTGCTAATGCCTACAGTCTCTTCCCAAATGAATTTGCAGTGTAAAGTTTTTCTCTGATTCAGAGAATTAACATGGGAATTTCGATAACCTCCTGCTAGGATTCAAAACTGTTCATAGTTTTTCTAGTAGGCCAGTTTACTGTGTGTCGCAATATACCTACTTTACCCTAATTACCTATATTCCTCGATACATTCTTCTTTGACTCGAGAATTGACGAAGAGTTGAAGACTGTCGAATACGTTGTTGCACTAGGGCAACAACTAGTTCAACTGGAAATTTTGTTCACATAGTTACATAAAACCTGTATTCCAAAAATTATTTCTCATTTTGGAAATTCAAAAATTAATGTTTATTGGTATGAAGATTGGTCATAGAGAAGAAGAATATTTTTCGGTTAAGTTTTCTCATTCATATAAGACGTGGAGGACTTCATTTATTTATAAATTTATCTAAAGCCATTGAATCTGCATATCCATTATGAACGTTATTAATTGGAACATGGAAGAACTGTAGTTGGTTTTATGGAATAAACTAGTCTCATGGCCTCTATTGATTTTGAAGATGATTACTTTTCTGTCCATATAGAGATAAATAGGTACTGTAGATACTCGAAATTCTGTAGAGTTGGAAAACACTTCAACTTAAGTAAGTTTAGAGCTAAGGGCTCCTACTTGTGAATCATGCAGCTTACTTAAGTCATGAATTCTATATTGGCAAATTATGAACTGAAAGTTACTGGTCTACGTACTATTTAATTTACTTTATTGATAGATGAATTCGTACATGAATGGACTGATGCAGAGAGTCACAAGGAAAAGGGATCACTCAAAAGACGCCTAAATTACGTCCATCCGAGGGTGATCCCAGTGCAGCAAGTGCACACTTTTGACCCTCTCTCAATCTCACCTCATCCCATGCACCAGGTATAGGACTTGGCACAATAGGCTTCACCACCAGAGGAGTCGGGGTTTTAGACTCATGGTGGATCACTCTCCCCCCACCTGAACCCTAGGAAACACTCTCGACTAACGAGCGCTGGGAGAAAAATGAATCCATCACAGGGTTCAGGAATTAACCCGGATTAGTTCAGCCTCACATACAGCATCCGTGCTCAGACACTAACGCTGGACGTAAGACCTTAACCTCTCTCGCCACGGTAAGGCTCCGGGGTTTCTCTCAAGTAGAAAGGATTATACTAACCTGCGTATTATCTTGTCCAAGTTCCTCTTGAAGGACTCGACAGAGGGTGCATCAACCAACTCACCAGGGAGGGTATTCCATACACTGCACACCTTCACTGTCATCAGGTCTCGGAACTTGTTCGTCCGGAATCTTGGTACATCTAATTTGTAACCATGACCCCTCGTAGGGTTCAAATTGAACGTGAAGATACTCATGGGGTCAAGGTTGCTATGACCCCTAATGATCTTAAAAGTCTCAATCAATTGGCCTCGGAGTCTACGCTGCTCCAAGGTTAGGAGGTCAAGGTCTATCAGCCGCCTCTCGTAACCTTTTTTCCGAATCTCAGGTATCAACTTGGTCGCTCGGGCCTGAATCCTTTCCAAGCATTCCACGTCGCACCTATATGACGTAGACCAGAACTGAACAGCGTACTTCAAATGGGGCCGAACCAGCGTCTTATATAGGGTCATCACCGTCTGCATATGTGGATAAATACCCTTTTAATATAACCTAGGATCTTCTGAGCCTTCCTCTCTGCGGCGATACATTGAGCACCAAACTTGAACTCGGAGTTCACGAGAACTCCAAGATCTAGCTGTTGTAGCGTTGGAGAGACCGGCGAATCAAGTAGAGAGTAGTCAGCACGAACATTTTGCACTCCAACATGCAGGACTTTACATTTTCCTTTGTTGAAGGGCATCTGCCATTGTTCTGACTCCGATCCTGGCCAGATCTCTCCTTAGCTCGTTCACCGCATGAGGATCAGTTGCATCGACTCCTAACTTGGTATCGTCTGCGAACTTACTCATCTTGGATATGATCCCAGTATCTAAATCGTTGATGTAGATAAGGAACAGCAGAGGTCCTAAAACTGAACCTTTGGGCACACCACTGCTAACTACCGACCATTCAGACGGTGTGCCTCCCACAACTACTCGCTGTCTCCTTCCTGACAGCCATGCCTCAATCCAGTCAGCCACCTTGCCGAAAATACCAAGAGCTCGCACCTTAGCCATCAATCTCCGATGCGGGACCTTGTCAAAGGCCTTCTGCAAGTCGAGGAACACGACATCCACAGACCCCGACCGGTCGTATGCACCAAAGATTGAATGGTAGAACTCGAGTAGATTAGTGAGACATTACCTACCTGCTCTAAATCCATGTTGAGAGCTCGACAGCAAATCATTTCGCTCCAAGTGATCAACAACCCTTTCCTTAATCAGGGTCTCTAACACCTTACCCGGAACTGATGTCAGACTCACGGGCCTGAAATTGCCAGCCTGATCCTCTGGACCCTTCTTGTGAATGGGACTCACATTCGCCGATCTCCAATCAAGCGGTACTTCACCAGTCTCCAACGAAGCCTCGAACACTTGACTTAAGTGGGGAGCCAACGCAATCGCAACGGATCTCACCACCTTGGGTAAAAATCCGTCGCAACCTGGAGACTTATGGGGGTCCAAATGGATCAGCCTCTCGTATACTTCCTCCTGGGTGAGGACTGCCTCCTCCAATCTATCATTACCATCATACATGATGACAGGGGGTGGTATCCTGTCATCCTCGACAGTATATACACTAGCAAAATACTGATTAAACTCCTGGGCTATACCAATATTATCAGATATCAGGAGACCAGTAGCAGACTGCAAGGGCCCCAACGACTTCCTCACCTTGTGTTGATTCACATAGGTAAAAAACTCCTTGGGGTTATCCTTGCAGGCAAGTGCAACCCTCTGTTCCTCACTGGCTTTGGCTTGACGGACCATGCGTTTAACAAGGCGTCTCTGCCTGGCTAGGAGGTCTGTCACATAAGGTGACTGGTCGGACTGGACAGCTCAATACAAGCGCTTACGCTCTACAATAGCATCTGCTACCTCTCGGCTAAACCAAGAAGGGTTTACCCGTGCCGACCCACCAATTCGCTTCAAAGGGATGCACCTGGCCTGAATCTCCTTATAGACACTGCTGAGTTGTTGCCATAACTCCTCAGCTGAGGCTAGATGATCAAACTGAGCCTCTTGCAGGGCACCAACAAACCGAGAATAGTCCGCCCTCCGAAGATTCAGTCGCCGATTGAAGCCAATACGCTCTTCCTCGGCTCCGACCAAAACCTCGAAGGTGACCGCCTCGTGGTCACTACCTGCAAGGCCCATACCTACCTCTACATAATTTGAATTGATGTTTGATTCTTGTGAAATTGAATTTTATCAACCTTGATTTGAATTTTATTCACTACAAAATATTATCATGTAATAGTTATTTTCCATATTTACAGTTACATAGGTACAATTATTGATCATTGAATTAGATTTCTTCCTGTATGATACATATTAATTGATGGTCGACATTTGAGGTGTTTCCGAATTATTAATTTTATTCACACCCTTAAGGTTGCTACACACGTTCATGCAAAATAAAAGGTCTACTTGCGCAAGTATTTGAGTATTTCTCTTCGCCACCATACGATACAGGTATACTTGTACAAGCCCCTCCTTGAAATTGTACTATGTTGAGTTCAGATGATGACGGCTTTTTGTCCTGTACATAAACGAAAATCTCAAAAGAAGTAACGAAGAGTGGTCGAAAAAGGGAAAATATATTCTCATGTTAACACTGATTTTAGTTGAATGTTTAAATAATGGGAATATATTTTAAAGTTAAGTTTCTACAAATGTATAGCTAGCTATACATTCTCTGATAGTACATCATTACTGGAAATCAAATAAATAGTACATCATCACACTGTGGAAATCAAAATAATCATCATAGCTAGTATACACTAGCTATAGGTACATTCTAAATTAATAACAATTCTACTTTTCTTCTGCAAAAATTATTTTTTGTCTGTTTCACTACAAAACTCGAAACAGTTTGAGAAATTGCCTTCAAATTGATAAAATTCATTTGATTTATATGTAGAAACAAACTCATTTTCTTTTTCATTCATCATAATTGTTCTCAAGTCTTCAGTATCGTCAGTACACACGCTACGTTTCACTTGCACAAGTCAGACTTTGCATCCCTTTGGCATGAATAGGATAATAGGATAATATTTAATGAGAAAAAATAAAATAATACAATATTTTTATCTTTCTCAAGCCCTTATATAAGGTAAGCTTTTCGGGCAAGAGACAAAATTAGTTATTCTATATTATGCGACACACAAATTACAAAACACAAGTGAAAGGACGTCATCCGCTTCATAGTAAATGAATACAAATGATGAGAAAAGAAAAAGTAAATGAATACACAATATTAGAAAAGAAAAAGTGAATGAATAAAAAAGATGAAAAAATGAAAAAGTAAATGAATGCAAAATATAAGAAAAGAAAAAGTGAATGAATATAAAATATAAGTCTAACTCTAACAATAATTGTTCAGGTAATACTCTTTAAGGTTTATTTTGAACACATTTAACGAATCTAACGATTTTAAACATTCAGGTAATAAATTAAATTTCGTTACACCAGTATAATATGGTGAACGTCTAGTTAATTGCAGTCTTCTATCATGAGGTACAAGATCTGATCGATGTCTCGTATTTTAACTGTGGGGATTTACAGGTAATACTGATTTATTTTTATAGATGAAAATATTTAACAAGTAACAATGGAGGTCTTTTATCTTCAAGTTGTTACTTTGTACAAATAATGGGTCAGTATGAGCTAAAAAATCTGCACCATATATTATTCTCAAACATTTCTTTTGTAGTAGGAGCAAAGTGTTGGTAAAACAAGAATTAGTACCGCCCCACACTAGGTTACAATAACTTAATAGGTCAAAACAAAACTATTATACAATTTAGACATACATTCTAATGGAAGATAATCTCTCAGCTTCCACAATATACCAATAGATCTAGATACTTTATTACAGACATGAGAAATATGATTACTAAATTTCAATGCACAATCCAAATGAATACCCAAGAATTTACAGCTGGAAACAAGGTCAATATTCTGGTTATTAAGATGGAGGTTACCAATGTTATCAGGAATTCTTCTATTAGTAAATAACATTGCATTCGTTTTGGAAGTATTTAGAGACAGTCGATTACATAAGGCCCACTCTTCAAACATAGCAAGCACCTCATTAGCAATGGTGATAAGTCTGTAGGGACATTGATTATTCAGCAATAAAGTTGTATCATCAGCAAACATAATGCACGAGAACCTATCAGATATATTGGGCATGTCATTAATATATATAACAAAGAGTAAAGGTCCCAAAATGGAACCCTGTGGAACTCCGATATTATTGACCGCAAACTGACTACTAACATCACCGACTACAACATGTTGTCGTCTATCCACAAGATAACTTCTAATCCACTCCAGAAAACTTCCCCTTATGCCATACCTATACAGTTTACCAAGTAAAATATCATATTTGACAGTATCAAACGCCTTGCTAAAATCGATAAAAATACTCAAGAAAAATTGCTTTGCATCCAAAGCATCGTACACATTTTTAATGAAATTAAGCAATGCATCCAGGGTGGATTTATTTTTTCTAAACCCGAATTGAACATCAGTTATTAAATTGAATTTATTGAAAAATTTGTTTATTCTATCGAACATGCAACGTTCAAACAATTTACTAATTACTGGTAATAAGGAAATGGGCCTATAGTTATTTACTTCTAGAGGAGATCCACCCTTATGAATCGGTACAACTCGAGCACATTTCATTGAGTCGGAAAAAACACCTGAGCTAAAAGACTCATTGATTATATATGAGATGGGTTCAGAAAGAATATGCTTAGCTAGCCTAAGTAGTTTGACAGGAATAGAATTATTACCGGTGGAACTGTTCTTCAGTTTACCTATATTACTTATAATTTCAGTTTGAGTTACGCGTGATAGAAAAATAGAACTTAAGTTATTATTATGAAGATAATCATATGGAGACCCGTGGGTGGGAGGTATTTGCGACTCTAAACTACTTGCAGCATTTGAGAAGTACTCATTAAACTCTTCGGCAATTGCAAGGTTGTCGATTGTTTCTGTATTATTGATTAATCATCTCTTTATCGTACTCCCTCTTGAACGTCCCATCAGACTACCAATCAGTGACCAAGTCTTTTTCAGATTGGATCGATTAATTTCAAAGTAATCAATATAGTATTTTTTTTTATCGTATTGGTTAAAGTATTTCTATATCTTTTATTAAACTCAGCGCTAATGAGACCAAGTCTAAACATTTTAAAGTATAAAGCTTTTGTTTAAATTGATTTCAATAAACCAGACGAAAGCCATGGCTTAGATAATCGTTTATAAGACAAGTATTTAATTTTTAATGGATATGTGTTACGATAAACCTCATTAATAATATCAACGAACTTACCAGCCCTACCCCCATCATAACCCGTTAAGATTCTCTTGAAATCTATATTAGATATTCTGTCTATAAAGATATTGTCATGAGTCACAGAATGATGCCTAAAGGTAATTTTTTTCTTTCCTGAAAGTTTTTCAACAGAGAGGGGGGATATGTGCAAAAGTCAGACAGTGATCTGAAATATCAATCGATAAAATGCCACTAGAAAGAAGTTGAGTCGTGTTAGTCCATATATGGTCAAGTAAAGTAGGTCTTGCATCCGAATTATTTGGAGGAAAACGAGTAGGTTTCAAAATTATAGGCAAATAGGAAATTGATTGCATTTTCACAATAAAATTACCGACAGTTGAACAATCACTGTTTAGCAAATCTATGTTAAAGTCACCGCCAATTATAACACGACCACTAACTGTATTCAACATATCAACCAACATATCGGTAAAATTCTCTATTCCATTAAAATGGGTTCTATATATGGCGACAATTTTATTAATTACTTTACTAATTTTCACATCAACTACACATGTTTCATTGGTTAGATTGACTGTGCATAGATTATCCACTCTAGATGAATATACGCCATTCCTATCAAAAATACTAACACCGCCTCTCCTTGTTGGTCTAACAGTGTGGTAGCCCACGTACCCGTCAATAATAGCACAACTCGAATTATCCTCAGTTAACCATGATTCAGTTATGATTAATATATCCGGAATTTTAGTTAAGGAGCACAACATAGATATGAGCAAGTCACCATTGCAGTTAAAACTACGAACATTGGCACTAAAAATAGTTAAACATTCAGGAGTACTGCTAAGATTATATTCACGGTTATATCTCTCGATTGTATAGTGTTGTGAATTATCAGAATCAGCAAGAGATGGAAAAATATGATTGATTACATTATCGTCAGGGTCAATATCTGCGTTTAAAAGATTAATCATCTTGATTAGGGAGACTATCAGCTAAATGAGTCTCATCAGTTATAATATTACGATTAGTTATAATACAATAGGGTGTAAGCAGTAGATTACACAAAAATATATAGATATGCAGAAAGGAGTTAACAAAATGGCTATGGTAAAAATAATGTATTCCACACTCACAAGTAAATAATCTCACAAAAATCAGGCATCGAAGAACTTGCCACACACTATACACCTTGAAGCGACTACCTTGGAGCGACTACCTAGGAGCGACTACCTAGGAGCAACTACTTTGGAGCAACTACCTTGGAGCGACTACCTAGGAGCAACTACTTAGGAGCGACTACTTTGGAGCGACTACCTAGGAGCAACTACCTAGGAGCAACTACTTTGGAGCGACTACCTTGGAGCGACTACCTAGGAGCAACTACTTTGGAGCGACTACTTTGGAGCGACTACTTTGGAGCGACTACTTTGGAGCGACTACTTTGGAGCGACTACCTTGGAGCGACTACCTAGGAGCGACTACTTTGGAGCGACTACTTTGGAAAAACTACCTTGGAGCGACTACCTTGGAGCGACTACCTAGGAGCGACTACCTTGGAGCGACTACCTAGGAGCGACTACCTAGGAGCGACTACCTAGGAGAGACTACCTAGGAGAGACTACCTAGGAGAGACTACCTAGGAGAGACTACCTAGGAGAGACTACCTAGGAGCGACTACCTTGGAGCGACTACCTAGGAGCGACTACCTAGGAGCGACTACCTAGGAGAGACTACCTAGGAGAGACTACCTAGGAGAGACTACCTAGGAGAGACTACCTAGGAGAGACTACCTTGGAGCGACTACCTTGGAGCGACTACCTTGGAGCGACTACCTTGGAGCGACTACCTTGGAGCGACTACCTAGGAGCGACTACCTAGGAGCGACTACCTAGGAGCGACTACCTAGGAGCGACTACCTAGGAGCGACTACCTAGGAGCGACTACCTAGGAGCGACTACCTAGGAGAGACTACCTAGGAGAGACTACCTAGGAGAGACTACCTAGGAGAGACTACCTAGGAGCGACTACCTAGGAGCGACTACCTAGGAGAGACTACCTAGGAGCGACTACCTAGGAGCGACTACCTAGGAGCGACTACCTAGGAGCGACTACCTAGGAGCGACTACCTAGGAGAGACTACCTAGGAGCGACTACCTAGGAGCGACTACCTAGGAGCGACTACCTAGGAGCGACTACCTTGGAGCGACTACCTTGGAGCGACTACCTAGGAGCGACTACCTAGGAGCGACTACCTAGGAGCGACTACCTAGGAGCGACTACCTAGGAGCGACTACCTAGGAGCGACTACCTAGGAGCGACTACCTAGGAGCGACTACCTAGGAGCGACTACCTAGGAGCGACTACCTAGGAGCGACTACCTAGGAGCGACTACCTAGGAGCGACTACCTAGGAGCGACTACCTAGGAGCGACTACTTTGGAGCTACTACCTTGGAGCGACTACCTTGGAGCGACTACTTTGGAGCGACTACTTTGGAGCGACTACTTTGGAGCGACTACCTTGGAGCGACTACCTTGGAGCGACTACCTTGGAGCGACTACCTTGGAGCGACTACCTTGGAGCGACTACCTTGGAGCGACTACCTTGGAGCGACTACCTTGGAGCGACTACCTTGGAGCGACTACCTTGGAGCGACTACCTAGGAGCGACTACCTAGGAGCGACTACCTAGGAGCGACTACCTAGGAGCGACTACCTAGGAGCGACTACCTAGGAGCGACTACCTAGGAGCGACTACCTAGGAGCGACTACCTAGGAGCGACTACCTAGGAGCGACTACCTAGGAGCGACTACCTAGGAGCGACTACCTAGGAGCGACTACCTAGGAGCGACTACCTAGGAGCGACTACCTAGGAGCGACTACCTAGGAGCGACTACCTAGGAGCGACTACCTAGGAGCGACTACCTAGGAGCGACTACCTAGGAGCGACTACCAAGGAGCTGCCCAGCATTATCTACGAGCTGCCCAGCATTATCTACGAGCTGCCCAGCATTATCTACGAGCTGCCCAGCATTATCTACGAGCTGCCCAGCATTATCTACGAGCTGCCCAGCATTATCTACGAGCTGCCCAGCATTATCTACGAGCTGCCCAGCATTATCTACGAGCTGCCCAGCATTATCTACGAGCTGCCCAGCATTATCTACGAGCTGCCCAGCATTATCTACGAGCTGCCCAGCATTATCTACGAGCTGCCCAGCATTATCTACGAGCTGCCCAGCATTATCTACGAGCTGCCCAGCATTATCTACGAGCTGCCCAGCATTATCTACGAGCTGCCCAGCTTTATCTACGAGCTGCCCAGCTTTATCTACCAGCTGCTCAGCATTATCTACCAGCTGCTCAGCATTATCTACCAGCTGCTCAGCATTATCTACCAGCTGCCCAGCATTATCTACCAGCTGCCCAGCATTATCTACCAGCTGCCCAGCATTATCTACCAGCTGCCCAGCATTATCTACCAGCTGCCCAGCATTATCTACCAGCTGCCCAGCATTATCTACCAGCTGCCCAGCATTATCTACCAGCTGCCCAGCATTATCTACCAGCTGCCCAGCATTATCTACCAGCTGCCCAGCATTATCTACCAGCTGCCCAGCATTATCTACCAGCTGCCCAGCATTATCTACCAGCTGCCCAGCATTATCTACCAGCTGCCCAGCATTATCTACCAGCTGCCCAGCATTATCTACCAGCTGCCCAGCATTATCTACCAGCTTTGCATTATCTACCAGTTTTGCATTATCTACCAGCTTTGCATTATCTACCAGCTTTGCATTATCTACCAGCTTTGCATTATCTACCAGCTTTGCATTATCTACCAGCTTTGCATTATCTACCAGCTTTGCATTATCTACCAGCTTTGCATTATCTACCAGCTTTGCATTATCTACCAGCTTTGCATTATCTACCAGCTTTGCATTATCTACCAGCTTTGCATTATCTACCAGCTTGGCATTATATATAACCTGATATATTGGCTATCTACTTATTATATTACCGGTATATCCCTCCTTTGTTCTACCTACTTATAACTCATACGTACTACCTATTTGCATTTTCTTTAGGATTTACTATCCCTTCTATTTGAGGTAATCTATCTGCTAGTAGCTAGATTGTTCCTCAACTTTATTACCTACTTTTATAAACAGACTGACTGACAGACAATTTGTTACCCATATTCATAACCCAATTTCCTTTTTTTCATATTCATGTATAATTGTAGGTAGGTACTTGATAAGGTAGCATTTTAATATTTTGAATAAATAGATTATTTCTAAATTTCCTATCAGTATCTTAATTATCATCTACTCATAAAATAGTTGGTAATACTTTGAGCTCATTATGAATATTTCTCCATTGCGTTTTTAATGTCACCAACCATCAAATTTCTTGCTGTTGCGCACTACTGTGGTGTGGTGAGAACGTTTGGGAAAATAATATGTTTGAAATTGTTCGGGATCCTCTCCCATTCCACAACAGCAGGATTCAAATTAAATCATGTCTCAAGTGACTTGTACAAGTCCTTATTTGTGCAAGTCTCGTCCTGCAGAGCCTCTAGTTTGCTTGCACAAAATACTTGTGCAAGTAAACTTGTCATGTTTGCATGAAAGTGCGTAGCCACTAGTCACCTTTAGGATATATATTCAAATATACAGTTAGTGACGACATTATTCGTTCACCCTCTACTTTTATTTAATTCCTTCAATAATTCAAAACCTATTAGTCCGTGAGCCAGTCACCTGATTTTGATAAATTGGTACCAACCGGGGCACCGAACTTTATTGTGATTTTCTAATATGTATATGTATCTGTAACTCAATGCAGCATGATGGACATCTGTGACTCACAGCTTAAGCTCAGTAGAGCCTTTTATACATAGGTGGGTCTGCTCAGTAAAACGGGAAGTTTTATGCGATAAGAACAAACGCATTGTGTACTTGCAAGTAGTTATTGACACAAAAAACATTTAAACACAAGTTCCTTTCTATGGGATATACCACTGAAGAAAATTATACGAATTGGATCACACCAAATGATTTTGATTATTACCTTCGCAGATAGCGGAAGGTTATATATTAGACATTATTAGTTTATTTATTTATCATCTTGTTTTTCGCATAGCTCAAAAATTATTTCACTAAATTGCCTAAAATTTAGTGCACTGATTGGTAATGTCAATGAACCATCTGGTAGAATTTTTGTAGCGATCCGGTCAAAGGTCAAGGTCAATATCATTCATAACTCAAAACGTTTTGAACCATATTGCGTGAAACTTGATGAAACGATTAGTCAATACCCAAGAACCATTTGGTTTTAATTTTGAGAGCGATCGGGTCAAAGAACAAGGTCAAGGCCATTAATAATTCAACAACTCAAAGATATTCAAACAAATTGCCTGATATTTGATTGGACGATTGGTTTATGTCCATGAACCATCTGGTAAAATTTTGGGAGCAATCTTAGCAAAGGTCAAGGTCGTTTATAACTCAATAACTCAAAAAGTATTGAACCAATTGCATGAAACTAGGTGGGACTATTGGTCATCATCCAGTTTCCAGTTTATCAGATTTTGGGAGCGAACGGGTCTAAGGTCATTTATAACTCATGTATTATTAGATGATCAAGGTCATTTATAAAATTATAACTGACATATTATTGGATGGACAAGGTCATTTACAAGCGGCGGCGAAGATATACGATTTACCGAGTTCACGTAATCTAGTTGTATATAATGTGTTACTATCGCTTCCAATGTGCATTGTGTATAATGTGTCACTATTGCTGTCGCTATCTGAACCATCAGATATCTCTTCTTGTTCAGCTTGGTCATCCTCATCATTCATATTATAACATTATTGTAGTAAACTGGCCTCAGTGCAGTCTGTTCATCATACATTGGCATCACTTTTTGCATTTGTAAGACAGGAATTCCAACACTGTCTCTGATGCTGGTGTTGCTAACATCCAATTTATAAGAAGTTTTTCTTCATCACCCAAGGACAAACCTTTGTTCTCCAAGCGGACTTGATACATCTGGATCTGCTCGCAGTGTTCCGTGCCAGATGGCAGCTTGATAGATGTATTCAATTTTGGCAGGGGGGGAGGGGAGAGGGGGGCAACCGACCAGGTTCTACGTTTCATCTTTTGCCCGGAAGAGCTCACATCGCATCTCATTTTCATACTAGATTTCTGACAGGCTTATGTAGAGACACGGTATGTGAATTCTTCTAAAACTAAGAATTTCTTCTGTGAGCTGCCAATATTTTCCCAGTTTTGTGAATACATCTCTGAAGTGATCATGTGTCAACAAAAGTTTAAGTACAGAGACCTTACCACAAACAGTGAAATCACTGACTGTGTTATATCTGTGAATGAATGTAAACCGTGCAGATAAACACACACAACAATTGTACATGAACCAATAGTACAGACCCAAAAATAGTGGGACTAACACTCGACCCAAAACTGACCTTCAGCAAACATTCACAAAACACTACAGACATGGGGAAAAAGGCACACTCATACTTAAGACACTCACAGCAACACTCGACATACAAAACCACTATAATACCTAAAAAAAGAATACGCAAACACAATCAGGTCAACAATCACTTCCAACACCAACATTAACTAATAATTATTATAAATAAAACAAATCACATCACTTAAAAAAACTCCCAGTTGCACACGAGATACCAATATACAATAGTTACACAAAGGAACAAAAATGCTACCAACAATCGCACATCCAAAACTCAACGCATCACAACTCAAACAAAAAGTATAACTACCAACACATCCACTTCACTCCCTCACTCAAAGACATCCTCCTCCCAACTCATGAATCAACAAAATTTAACAATAATAGCTTCATACACAACAGCTAGATGAAACAGCAGAAAACACTACACCCGACAGATACACTCTCACATCATAAACACATTCAGGTAATTAAACTGAGTCGTGATTTGGTAATTAAAGCGGGGTTTGCCTTTATTTTGTTTTAATTTTATATTTTACTCTCTGTTTGGCACCTCTCATATTTTCTTTATTATATAACTCTTCAAAAACTGCACTAACGATAACGAAACTTGCTATAATTTCCACTTCTCTATCTATAAATTAATTATCGAGATAAAGAAGGAACTCTTTTACCATTTGTATGATTGATCAAAAAACGTGTCATGCATCATGCATTTCGATCAGTGTTCTTTTGTTATTAAAGCTGACATATTTCAGTCTACATATGAAAAACTCTAACTGGTATGAAAAAACTCATACCAGTGATGTTTTATCTGAATAAATACACGTGGCTGATGACAGTTTCTAAATATAATATAATATATAATATATTTAGTTGAATACTTTGAATATTAATAAGTTGACTATTTTGGCGGCAATAAAATCATACTGACTTAAATATAAGCAAATGATTTCATTTATCTGTTTCTGTTTTGATTAAGGTGGGCTGGATATTTGAATGAATTGATTATGAGCATAAGAATTGGACGTAATAAATTTGACTGTATTTAAAAATATCTAAATGATATACGTTTGGTAAATAGGAAGGTTATATTTAAGTGACTATTATAAATATCAACTGCCTCTCCTAACATCAACTGCCTCTCCTAACATCAACTGCCTCTCCTAACATCAACTGCCTCTTCTTCTAACATTTACTGCCTCTCCTAACATCAACTGCCTCTTCTAACATCAACTGCCTCTCCTAACATCAACTGCCTCTCCTAACATCAACTGCCTCTTCTAACATCAACTGCCTCTTCTTCTAACATTTACTGCCTCTCCTAACATCAACTGCCTCTTCTTCTAACATCTACTGCCTCTCCTAACATCAACTGCCTCTCCTAACATCAACTGCCTCTTCTAACATCTACTGCCTCTCCTAACATCTACTGCCTCTCCTAACATCAACTGCCTCTCCTAACATCAACTGCCTCTTCTAACATCAACTGCCTCTCCTAACATCAACTGCCTCTCCTAACATCAACTGCCTCTCCTAACATCAACTGCCTCTCCTAACATCAACTGCCTCTTCTAACATCAACTGCCTCTCCTAACATCAACTGCTTCTCCTAACATCAACTGCCTCTTCTAACATCAACTGCCTCTCCTAACATCAACTGCCTCTTCTTCAAAAATCTACTGCCTCTCCTAACATCAACTGCCTCTTCTTCTAAAATCTACTGCCTCTCCTAACATCAACTGCCTCTTCTAACATCAACTGCCTCTCCTAACATCAACTGCCTCTTCTAACATCAACTGCCTCTCCTAACATCAACTGCCTCTTCTTCTAACATCTACTGCCTCTCCTAACATCAACTGCCTCCTCTTCTAACATCAACTGCCTCTTCTTCTAACATCAACTACCTCTCCTAACATCAACTGCATCTTCTTCTAACATCAACTGCCTCTCCTAACATCAACTGCCTCTTCTTCTAACATCAACTGCCTCTTCTTCTAACATCAACTGCCTCTCCTAACATCAACTGCCTCTTCTCAACATCAACTGCCTCTTCTAACATCAACTGCCTCTTCTTCTAACATCAACTGCCTCTTCTTCTAACATCAACTGCCTCTTCTTCTAACATCAACTGCCTCTTCTTCTAAACTGCGTTTATCGCTTTATTGCAGATCACTATTTTGTGAATAATTTCAATAATATTGATCGCACAGTAGTGAAACTTTGGTCACTGGAAGATTGCTTCTATGTTAGTATCTTGCTGAAATATTTTTTCAATCCATGAGAAAATTGGAAAGTTATGAACGTTTATGTATTTTGAAGTCATTTTAACTGTTCATCGCTTTATTGCAGCTCTGTGAAAAAGCCAAAAAATGGGCGATTAACTTCTACCGAGAGGGTAAAATTGTAGCAGGTCCTGCAGAAGAGAGGACTCTTCTATATTTAGCTTTATAACTTGGAAGGGATAAGAGAACAATAGTTTATTTTGTGGAAAATCCCGACACCAACCCAAGGAGAGATGAGGGTACGAGGAAAAGCTTTTTCCTTCGAAATATGTGAAAAATACGCAGGCAGGTTATAAGGCAGCCAAATAACACTAGTGCCTCAATTTTCGACAAGGCTGTCATTGGTTATTCGTCCAAACAGTGTCTTAAATGAGACGAAGAGGAACGTTAAGCCCATTTCCAGGCCTCCTATGGACAAGACCCATAAGGAAAAAGGCATTCGATGTACACAGAATTACATGAAAACAAACTTCCTACTTGTTCTTTTAACAGATGAGGAAAGAGCCACACTTGATTGTCTGGATGGATGGGTTAAAGTTTGAATCCTACTGGAGCTGTTTATCCACACTGGTTTCGTCGTCAACAAGGAAGCTGTGGCTTTATGTTTTAAGCGGGCATCATTGTTGAAACTTTAATTGACTCTCTCCGAGTACCAGAGGGTGTAAACCTAACAATCCAATCCTACATTGCCTCT
>CANNZV010002632.1:0-90187 GCA_947561585.1 Caprella mutica | reverse complement strand
GGTCCAGGTTTTTCCACCCTTCTCCTGATGATGAATAGAAATCATTCTATTCGAAAGCTTGATATCTGAAAAAACCTTCAACGCAGAGTTTAAATAACCTCTAATATTATGGATTTCCCGTTGAGTTTGAATCTTTTCAATCAATGTCTATTTAGCTTTTAATGTCTATTTGGCTTATAATGTCTATTCAGCTTTTAATATCTATTTGGCTTATAATGTCTATTTGGCTTAAAATGTCTATTTGGCTTATAATGTCTATTTAGCTTATAATGTCTATTTAGCTTATAATGTCTATTTAGCTTATATAAAGGTCTATTTTGGTTTATAATTCATTATTTTCTATTTTTATTTTTATTTCCATTCTCCATAGTTAAGTCAGACCTTACAATTAATATAAAATATAAACATAATGAAGGGAGATATATAAAATATATTTAAATAACATACCTACTAATAAAGAATGAAATTCAAAAACATATTGTCTTTCAGAGGAATAAGTATATTATGATTATATATTGATTATTACATAATGTAATATTCGAAAGTAGGTTTACAGTTATTAAGAAGATTATTTATTTGACATAATAAATCATCAGCAAAAACAATTTAATATTTCAATTTCTCAAAATGTTCTCCTTCAACATTGCAACATTCTTCAAGTAATTGCTACATTCATCATGTTTAGATGCTGTATACCTACCTATTTTCGTTTTTTTTGTATTAATTTCAGAATTATTATATAAAGGAGCAATATTGATGACACATTATCATTGAGTCACCCCTGGAAATTTTCTTCGAACATATCTCACAGAAACTATCGTTTGTATTGAGGCTATACTGCTTTATTTTATTCGGTTTCAAAAGTAGGTTTAGATGACTATATTATTATTTATTTATTAGGATATGATTTGGTAAGTTTAGTACTAATTCATGAAGTAAATTTCCTGCCTCAATAAAATTCAGTATTCAAAAATTAAAAAATATCCAACTTGTCTTTAGTTAGGTATTATTTCAGTCAAGTATATGAATTCATTTATTTTTGAAAAGGCATAAAATGTTTTCGTGAATAAATAAATCAAAACTATTGCCTGTAGAGTACATTTCAATTATTGAAATACGATATATATTTTAATATGGCCGAAGAAGAATCGAATCAATAGGTTTTTTTTTTATAAAGACACTATATTTATTCTTTATAATATTATAATATATAATATATAATAATATATAATATACTTTATAATATATAATATTTTAACAGAAAATTCGTCCGATTAATGAACGATTATATGGTATATTTCTTCTATATATGCCGTTTATTTGTCTATTTATACTGAATGAATTTAACAAAGTTTATTTGCAGTTTGAAATATTATACAGCGTGACTGACAAAAATCTGGTTGAAAGTAAAATATGATAACGTATAAAGCAATAATTGGTGTACATAAAAAGACTGTATTCTCTTAGCTAAAAAATCATTTAAAACAACTAGGATTTAAACATCAAGACAATTAAGAATGTTTCGATAAAAGAATAGGAAATAGAATTATATACAATCTAAATAAAGAAAACTCTGTAGGTAGCACTAAGAACATAAAAAAAAATTGCCTTGGTTACCGAACAAAAAAAATCAAGAACCACCATCTAGAAGTGTTAGGTAAATTGCGATAGAGATGGATATGAAGCGAGAAACTGTCAGAATCCTTCAAAGAAAGATCTCAGAATAAAACCTTTTACAATTGGCACATTATACAACACCTGACAATGTTAGTAGGCTGAAGTTTTGTTCCAAAATAAGCTGAAAGTCAGAACAAAGTCTGCAGGATCTCAACACCATCATTGTTAGCGATGAGAGCCTCACTTACCTTCACATGGTTTCATTAAAAAACAAAATTTCGGAAGTGAAGAACTCAGGAAACTATGGAAGTGCTTGGCGCTGTTTGAGTTCGCATAGAGTCTATAGTTATATATTTTTTAAATCATTTCAAGAACAAGTTTATTTCGCCCTGTACCTGTTTTCACTGGCCCGTTAGGTTCTTTGAATTGTATATATTCAAACAAATGAAATGGATTTTTCTAATTTATTTTACCGGAAACAGAAGTTTTCAATGATTAAAATAGACTTTCTCAATAATGTTTACCTGATGAAATAATAAGTAGTTTATTTTTTAAAGGTTCATCTGGACGAGCTAAGGAACTCCTCTCTCTCCACTGTGATAGAGTGGACACAAACCTACGGCAAAGTGTTAGATGGTTTGCACGGCCTTGGCTACAGACTCGCCTATACCTTCCTCAACGAGTTCGGACAGGTGGGAAAATGATATGCAACTACGATAAACTCAAATGGGCTCACGGTACACTGCGAATAAGTTCACAGTACACTTAATTAGGCTCCCATGCAGTACACCTAATTAGGCTCCCAGTACACTTAATTAGGCTCCCAGTACACTTAATTAGGCTCCCAGTACACTTAATTAGGCTCCCAGTACACTTTAATAAGCTCACAGTACACTTTAATTAGCATCACAGTACACTTTAATTAGCTCACAGTACACTTTAATTAGCTCACAGTACACTTGAATTAGCTCACAGTACACTTTAATTAGCTCACAGTACACTTTAATTAGCTCACAGTACATTTTAATTAGCTCACAGTACACTTTAATTAGCTCACAGTACACTTTAATTAGCTCACAGTACACTTTAATTAGCATCACAGTACACTTTAATTAGCTCACAGTACACTTTAATTAGCTCACAGTACACTTTAATTAGCTCACAGTACACTTTAATTAGCTCACAGTACACTTAATTAGCTCACAGTACACTTTAATTAGCTCACAGTACACTTTAATTAGCTCACAGTACACTTTAATTAGCTCACAGTACACTTTAATTAGCTCACAGTACACTTTAATTAGCTCACAGTACACTTTAATTAGGCTCCCAGTACACTTAATTAGGCTCCCAGTACACTTAATTAGGCTCCCAGTACACTTTAATAAGCTCACAGTACACTTTAATTAGCATCACAGTACACTTTAATTAGCTCACAGTACACTTTAATTAGCTCACAGTACACTTTAATTAGCATCACAGTACACTTTAATTAGCTCACAGTACACTTTAATTAGCTCACAGTACACTTTAATTAGCTCACAGTACACTTTAATTAGCTCACAGTACACTTAATTAGCTCACAGTACACTTTAATTAGCTCACAGTACACTTTAATTAGCTCACAGTACACTTTAATTAGCTCACAGTACACTTTAATTAGCTCACAGTACACTTTAATTAGCTCACAGTACACTTTAATTAGCTCACAGTACACTTTAATTAGCTCACAGTACACTTTAATTAGCTCACAGTACACTTAATTAGCTCACAGTACACTTTAATTAGCTCACAGTACACTTTAATTAGCTCACAGTACACTTTAATTAGCTCACAGTACACTTTAATTAGCTCACAGTACACTTTAATTAGCTCACAGTACACTTTAATTAGCTCACAGTACACTTAATTAGCTCACAGTACACTTTAATTAGCTCACAGTACACTTTAATTAGCTCACAGTACACTTTAATTAGCTCACAGTACACTTTAATTAGCTCACAGTACACTTTAATTAGCTCACAGTACACTTAATTAGCTCACAGTACACTTTAATTAGCTCACAGTACACTTTAATTAGCTCACAGTACACTTTAATTAGCTCACAGTACACTTTAATTAGCTCACAGTACACTTTAATTAGCTCACAGTACACTTTAATTAGCTCACAGTACACTTTAATTAGCTCACAGTACACTTTAATTAGCTCACAGTACACTTAATTAGCTCACAGTACACTTTAATTAGCTCACAGTACACTTTAATTAGCTCACAGTACACTTTAATTAGCTCACAGTACACTTTAATTAGCTCACAGTACACTTTAATTAGCTCACAGTACACTTTAATTAGCTCACAGTACACTTAATTAGCTCACAGTACACTTTAATTAGCTCACAGTACACTTTAATTAGCTCACAGTACACTTTAATTAGCTCACAGTACACTTTAATTAGCTCACAGTACACTTTAATTAGCTCACA
This sequence comes from Caprella mutica, assembly GCA_947561585.1. Lineage (NCBI taxonomy): Eukaryota > Metazoa > Arthropoda > Malacostraca > Amphipoda > Caprellidae > Caprella > Caprella mutica. The sequence goes on along the minus strand of CANNZV010002632.1, from coordinate 86,087 downwards.
GTACACTTTAATTAGCTCACAGTACACTTTAATTAGCTCACAGTACACTTTAATTAGCTCACAGTACACTTAATTAGCTCACAGTACACTTTAATTAGCTCACAGTACACTTTAATTAGCTCACAGTGCACTTTAATTAGCTCACAGTACACTTTAATTAGCTCACAGTACACTTTAATTAGCTCACAGTACTGTAAAATTGGGTTCATGCTTTATTTCAAATTGTATGATTTGTCGTCCTGTACTCAAACAAACTATAAAATATCTACAAGCATTGCAATTATGAACAATGAGAACAAAAATAAATAGTAAATTTTATTGCACTCCATATTTTTAGAAATTTTATTCACTTCCTTGAGTCAAAATTAATGAGATAAGAGAAAAATCAATAGTAATTTCTGAGTCATAAGAGAGCACATGACTAAATTAAGATAACTTCATTTCAAATCTATACTACACAATATGTAAAGAAAGTTAATAAGAGTTTTCAAAGTAAATATAAAGTCTTTCTTTTCAAAAGCTGTCATCAATTATTGTTATATCATAATATATTGTGGAGGAAGTGTATAAATTTAAAAAACTCTTTTGAATGCAAATAAGAGGTTGGACTCTTCTGGATGTTACTAAATAAACAATATGTTTTTCTTCACCAACAGGAGTACGTAGCTCTACAAGGCAAAACTTATCCGCTGTTTAGGGAGTCACTTTTCGTGTACAGACCTCGCGAGATGGGCGATCCACTTTAGAGAACCACAATGGTGATTCTTCTTAAGCTAATGAAGATTGTTTGGAAAGAAATTGTCTTCTTTACAGCTTCCTGGTCAATACTTCTACTTCATCGACAAATTTTGGGAGGATCGGAAAGTGGCTGCAGTAAGACCTGCTTTCAATTGGAGAGATCGTCTAAATTTTATTTAAATTTTCTGGGGTTTAACGTTTGCTTCGGAACAAATGGCCGTATCGATGATGTTTAATAGTAAATTCAATACAAGGAACTCCAAGAAACTGTCAGAAAGGAAAGTGACTTCATGAACTAGGTCACCATTTTACCATTATTTAGTAAAATAATAGAACAGTTTATGCTCAACAGAAAGACTTCATTAAAAAGATTCATAGTTCCCAACTCATTAAAGGAAAGATCATATGATGATGTAATTGTATCTTTAGGTGATAGAACATATGACGCGTTCAGTGAAGCCAGTTACTTGAAAATAAAGTTTTTCGTGGAAAATATATCATTGTAACTACAATTTAATTCTGAATATTTTCTATCAGTATTTAATTAGGTAAAACTACCTCAATCGTTCGATATTAACTTTGGATGATTTTTCTGGACAATTTCATAATGTGGTTTAGACCTTACCTCCTCCGAATATTCGTCATATGAGGAAAATATTGCCATAATTTTAATTTACGTAAGGCCTACATTACGGTTAACCATACCATTTCTTGAATTAACTTCATCGTTATGGATTCCCTTACATCTCTTTGGAAAATTTAATATAGTTGTAACACTATATTTTAATTAACTGCCAAACTCAGTATTTAACATTTCAATATCCCTGGGTTCCATAATTTAATTCTCACTCTATATCATTTTCGTAGCAAAGGTTTAAAAAATATTCATTCTGTTCTTTCTACAGATTCTAATTAAATTAATCATATTGTAAATTTCTGTGGAGCTGACAAAAACTAGTCAGTGGCTCATAAAAAATATACTTTATAAAAAAAAATTACCTAATAGTTCTTCTATAAAATTCAATTCCTAGAAAATACATACTAATTTACTACTTATTTTTCTCTATTTACACTGATATGTCTTTCAATATTATACGTATATAATATATTGATGTACAGCATATCATATATTTTCTTCCACAATATGCTTTACTTAGCCTCCGCAACTGTTAAATATAGTTTAAATACAAAATATCTGATATCACTCAGCAGCCGATAGCAAAATTTAAAAAAATGTTCAGTTTTCAGTAGGATGCTAGGAAGGATTCTTGTATTTGGAACTGAAAAGATCCTTTCTAGTCACTTCCTATCGAAAACTGAACATTCTTTGTAACTTGCTATCGCCTATACTGTGTCATATAACCATTGAAAAAGTCTTTAGTACAAGTGTATACCTATTTAATTCATTGCAATGATGTTTGTGGTAAGAATTTGCTATTAGCCTATACAAATAACTTTGAATTTTAAAGAAAGTTATATGGATAATCACTTCCTATTCAACATTTATTTCAAAAATATTTAAAATACTTAATTTTTATATGCAAACAATATTGTTTCAAATTTCCGTCTAATTTTAGACTATAATTTGTAGGCAAAGAATATTAATATCGTAATTTCAATTATTTCAACTAACAACATCTAAATCACTTAGAAGTCGAATTCTGATGGAAACTATTCGAATTTCTCTAATTTGTTGATATACAGACATTGTTATGCTCTTCCAATTGGAACTAAAATCAAGTAAATCGGTGAACTACTAACAAAGTTATAGGAATAGAGGTGAATTGATCCCCATATGAACAATCGATCCCTAGGGGATTTAGCTACACTTCCTATATGTTAAGATTCCATCAAAATAATCGGAGGGAATCTGATCACTAATTCGTTCTTAATTTCCAGAAAAAAAATCATAACTCTATTTATTTGTAATTACATACTAATAGAACTAATAGAAAACTTACAGTTTTCCTTGTATATAATAATTATCATAGTTCCAAATAAATAAATTACATCTTGTACTTATTTATAGTTGTTTGTTTGTTGTATTACCCTATTAATGCTTTTTTCTGATACATTTTTTTTCATTATTATTACCCCTCTTAGAATGTTAATTTATCATTACAATTTCCCAACAGGACAAATTTACTATGTTTTACATAGTAAGGGCTTGTGAATTGTTCTTGTTTCAAATAAGAATAGATTATACAATATTTGTATATGTCATGTACTTTTGACCACAGAACATTGAATAAGAAGAAGCTCAGATCGAACGTGTACACATGGTGTACACAGTCGTAAAATTTCAACCAATAACGTCCATTGATCGCTGACGTCACTATAAACACTCTCTCGAAAACAGTTTGAGCGTGCATTATATGTACCTCAGCTCATTATCTTTGCTGGGAGTCATATCTTCCTACCAAATTATGTACACGATTATCTATATTCTATAGCCCAGCTACTAAGCAATAATAAACTAATCTTCTTTGCAATAAACACAAATTGACACCATTTCGGTTGTAATACGCATTCAAAATACGGACTCAAACAGAACTGGTGAAACGAAGCCTCTGATTGGCTGAGTGGCTCTAGTTTAAGTGACGTCACTGTAAACGGCACTCAAGAGTAATATAATGGGATCTACACTTCTACTTCTATTCAATGCTCTGTGCTTTTGACCACACAGCGATATCGATCGATCGCGTTACGCTACCTACGAATCCATCGTTAGTGCAACTATCGATCGTTCGCTGCTTGATTGAAGGATATTGAAGGTCAATCCTAATTATAATTACATAAGGTCAAGTAAGTAAAATACAGTAAAACAGTTTACAGAAAACAGCAATGTAACCGTAAAATAGTAATTTAACCGTAAAACAGTAATTTAACCGTAAAACAGTAATTTAACCGTAAAACAGTAATTTAACCGTAAAACAGTAATTAAACCGTAAAACAGTTATTTAAAAGTACAACACTAATTTAACCGTATAACAGTAATTGTACAGTACAACAGTAATTTCACAGAAAAACAGTTAAAACAATAATTTAACCGTATATCAGTAATTTAACAGTAAAACAGAAATTAAACAGTAGAACTGAAATTTTACGGTAAAACAGTAATTTAATAGTAAAACAGTAATAATTTTAACCCTAAAATAGTAATTTAACCCTAAAACAGTAATTTAACCCTAAGACAGTGATTTAACCCTAAAACAGTAATTTAACCCTAAGACAGTGATTTAACCCTAAAACAGTAATTTAACCCTAAGACAGTGATTTAACCCTAAAACAGTAATTTAACCCTAAAACAGTAATTTAACCCTAAGACAGTGATTTAACCCTAAAACAGTAATTTAACCCTAAAACAGTAATTTAACCCTAAGACAGTGATTTAACCCTAAAACAGTAATTTAACCCTAAAACAATAATTTAACCCTAAAACATTAATTTACCAGTAATTAAAACAGTAATTTAACAGTAAAATCGTAATTTAACAGTAAATCCATAATTTAACAGAGAAACAGTAATAAATAGAAAACTGTAATTTAACAGAAATCAAACAATAATAGACCGTCAAAGTGAAGTGAGTTGGGTCCCTTTTTAGAATATCGACGAAATATTCCTATGTTATTCGTACGGGGAGAAAAAATAGGAAGTAGAACATTAAAGATGACTATTTACTTACTTTTGGAAAATTTTAAGTCAATATTTCAATTCAGAGACAAATCCGTAATTTAGTTAATCGGTACAACCTATTTTTACTCGAGAAATTTGAAGGATTGGTTACCATATAACATCAAGTTCTCTCAGATTTGGCAGTATAACTTATTATTGAATTAATTTTATTTATTTTATACCCTTTCTATCTTAGACTAGGATTTGAAAATCTAACAATTTCAGGTTTATGTATTATTATAGGATATAATAAAATAAACTAGTCTGTTTCACAATGTGATAATATCACTATCATAATTATATACAGATACATGAATATAAGATATGATAATATCTGATAATTAGTTAGTTTCATAATATGATGATATCACAATCAGAATTTTAAATATCTAACTAGGTATATTTTATGAGTTACAAAGGTAGGTTCACCTATTTGCTTGTTCCCCAATCCCCATAACTAGTTAGGTTTCAGAATCCTATCCTAAGATAGAAAGGGTATAAAATAATAGAGATAACTTCAACTAGATTACATGCACTTGGTAGAGCGCATACCTTCGCCGCCGCTTTGACCTGTTCTCTCCCTAAATCTAATAAACTGGTAACTGGATAATGACCAATCGTCCCACCAAGTTTCATGCAATATGGTACAATACTTTTTGACTTATTGATTCATAAACGTCCTTGACCTTTGACCGGATCGCTCCCAAAATGCTACCAGATGGTTCCAGGACATTGACCAATCTTCCCATCAAATTTCAGACAATTTAGTAGAATACTTTTTGAGTTATAAATGGCCTTGACCTTGACCTTTGAACCAATCGCTCCCAAAATCCATCAAAATTGTTCCTGTATATTGACAAGTCGTCCCACCAAGTTTCATGCAATATGGTTCAATATTTTTTGAGTTATGAATGACCATGACCTTGACCTTTGATCGAGTCGCTCCCAAAATTCTACCAAAAAGTCACTGGACATTGAAAAATCGTTGCACAAAATTTCAGGCAATTTGGTTGAATTCTTTTTCAGTTAAGCGAATAACAAAATGATAAATAAATAAATAAATCCCGTCTAAAATATAACCTTTCCGCATTCTGCGAAGGTGATAATAAGTTACACTCCCAAAACTAAGAGAACTTGATGTTATATGGTAACCAATCCTTCAAATTTCTCGCGTAAAATAGGTTGTACCGATTACCTAATTTACGGATTTGTCTCTTAACTGACGTTACTTCTAGTTAAATTGCTCATAACTTTATTAATTATATACACATTTCAATGAACTTTGCAGCAATGGATGTGTTTGAATATTAGGTATCGAAATATCGAATTAAAATTTTCCAAGAGTAAGTAAATAGTCAGTTGTAATGGATGTTCTACCACATCATTTCTCTCCCATACAAATAAAAAGGCACCCAACTCATTTCTCTTTGGTGGTCTATTTAACAACAAGCTAACCTTGTTTAATTATTTATAAGGTGGACCTCAATATTACTCGAATGCACAATTATCGGTTTACGATGTATTTACAAAGTTTGATGGTTGGCATTGAAGAAGATACTTTGTTGAAGAAGATACTTTGTTGAAAAAGATACTTTGTTGAAGAAGATACTTTATTGAAAAAGATACTTTATTGAAGAAGATACTTTATTGAAGAAGATACTTTATTGAAAAAGATACTTTATTGAAGAAGATACTTTATTGAAGAAGATACTTTATTGAAGAAGAGATTAATTTTCAAATTTTTCTTCAAAAACCGTTAAATATATATTTATTCATTCACTCAATTGAAACTCATAAAAAATAATTAAATCTAACATGTTTTTATATTATAAATTAATGAGAAATCAATTGGATGACAAAAATACCATAAAATAAAACATCAATCACAAACTTTACAGACTGTGTTATTACTAAATCTAATGAACATTCAAGCGTACTATAAAATATACTAAAATGATAAAACAGTTTCTCTTTAATATCGCCAACTAACTTTGTTCACTCATTCAATAGAATATCTAAGACATCTTCTTCAAAGAGTAGTAAATTAATTTCAAAGGAGATTAATTAATTATTAATCCGTCAGAGGAAAACCCTATATTTCTTGCATAATTTAATCAAAAGTATCAAAATTAGAAATTAATTCTCGGGAAGAAACCCAGACGAAAAAATAAGTACTCGACTGATTATCGAATACGGTAATTATAGCGTAACAAAATTATCATTAGGATTTTTAACTGGAGTGTCCCACGAAAGATGATACATTTATGATTATTACCATTTTATATTCATCTTGGTAGATAGATAATCACTTTATCATCGATTATAATCTCCGTTTGAAAGACATCGGTCGGTGGTTATCATTTTCGACAGGGGAGTGTATGTCTAATGGTTGCCAGACGTCGCCACATTGTCCCCCACTCCATCGATCACTCAGTGTTGTTGTGTCTGCCAACTAGAGAGGTGTGCTGTTGCCTTTTCTCTGAAAACTGTTTGACACTTCCTCTTACAGTAGGTATATTTCATTATATAAATGTCCACGACTATTTGATTATAATTTTGAAGGTTGTTTGTTCTTTCGTGAAATTCTGCGGAATTTGAGAACACTGTTTTAGTTACTTTGGTTATTCCCTGGAGCATCAAGCAGAATCTTTAACTCATTAAATAATGAGTATCATATGTGTTTACAAGATGCTCATTAGGTAAATTTTAAGTATATAATTTTTATTATTATATCATGTATTATCATATAAGCTCGTTAACTACAATTTTATAAAAAAATTAACCAAAATCTGAGTATAGTTGTTAATATATTTTAATTATGCGATTTACTACTAAATTTGATATAAGAAAAATAAGTTAATTTATCGCCAATTTGAAGATAATTCTATAATATTAATAAATACATAATGAAATAAACTGAAAGAAATATTACTTCACAAATTACTTAACTTTTTATATATTATTTTAATTACCTTATCTAAACCAAACAGTACGTATCTAAATATTCGATAGCAATTCAGTCAATCATTTTAATTTCATTAACTTTATTAAATTCATAATGGTTCTTTCGTTACCAATCACTTTATTAGTAAAGAGTCAATCATTACTGTAGCGAAGTCGGTCAAATATTAATATTAAATAAGTTTAACCCTTCACTGTACTCTTCATTGAAATGTATGACGGTTGGTTTAATTCTTAATTGTATCTTTATTTTATACGCTAGATGGTTGTTTTAACCTTCACAGTGTACTTTATTGTGCATATTATTTAAATTTTCATTCATTTTTCCAAATTTGTATTATTTTTCTTTCTCTTTGTATTTATTCTTTCTTTGGGTATTGCTTTTTTTTCCATTTGTATCAATTTTTTCCATTTGTATTGATATTTTCCATTTATAATATTTTTTCCATTTGTATCGATATTTTCCCCATTTGGATGGATTTTCTTCTTGTATAGATTTTTTAAATTTTTTATTGATTTTTTCTATTTGTATCGAGTTTCTACATTTGTATTAAAAAAATTTCAATTTGTTTTGATATTTTCCATTTCTATTGATTTTTTCCATTTCTATTGATTTTTTCCATTTCTATTGATTTTTTTCCATTCGTATTTTTTTCCATTTGTATCGATATTTTCCATTTGTATTGATTTATTCATTTGTATTGATTTATTCATTTGTATTGATTTATTCTTTTGTACTGATTTTTTCCATTTGTATTAATTTTTTCCATTTATTGATTTTTTTCATTTATTGATTTTTTCCATTTATTGATTTTTTTCCATTTATATTGATTTTTTCCATATGTACTAATTTTTTCCCCATTTGTATTGAATTTTTCCATTTGTTTTGATTAAAATGATATTTTTCATTTTCCATATTAATCTGACATACAAACGTGTAAGAAAATACCACCAAACAGTGAAAAGTTTTCTAGGTATTTGAAATAAAAGGCCTAAGATACAATATTGATCATAACGATATTGTATCAGATATGGTTCATAAAGCAATGCATGGTTAGAGTATAACTCAAGTCACGCACCACCTTCTGTAACGCTAATCACCATAACATTGATAACCGAAGATAACCATGGTGACACTTGGTATTTAGTATATAGAGGTGAGAGTACCATGGTTACCTTTATACCTTGGCTATAGAGGCATTTAGAGGGCACAAAGGAATAACTTTGTTATATAGCAATATCATGAGGGTTATTACTGATATAGCGAAATAAAATGTGTCTTGTTATTATAATTCATATCAATTAAAATAACCAGCAAAATAATAATTCTTGGTCGAAAATTCATTTTAAAAATTTAAATAAGATGTGGGATAGTAAATCATTCATTAACCAATGCAAGCTATTAATATTTAAATTATTAAATTGAAATAATTTAAATCAATGCATCTTATATAATTAAGATTGTACGTGTACGATATTTATATTAATTCAAACTTGGGTACAGTTTTTTTGTGGGTCACCCTGTATAGCTTAAAAATATCAAATAACCATGTGATTAAAAAAAAATATTTAAATACGATTTGGAGATCTTGAAATGCTTCAAAAAAAGAATTTTTAAAACATTTCGCATTAAATTACATAGGAAATATGTGCCTTCCCTGCAAACAATTCCATGTGTATACCATGTAGCACCTACAGATTTAAAACATGTGTATAACATTTATTTTTTTGGAAATGAATAACATAATATGTACGTCGCGTGGTTTCACATGGCAATATGGTAAATTACGTATGGTTAACATATTTTAAAAGTATGGTATTTGACATGTTGCTATGAATGTGGTAAATTACACATGGTAAACACCTGTAAGAAGTATGGTAATAAACATGTGGATATAATGTGGTTAAAGAAATATGTGTTAAATCTCTATTTGATATGGTTTTATAACGGAATGACCACATGTTAATTATGTGTTTTAATTAATAAACTGGTTAGATTGATTCTATGTGGAACCTACATATCTATTCAGTATTGCCGAAATAAAACCATTAACCCACATGGCATCAATGTGTGTAGTATAATGTATATGCAATAAGGAATTGTTCGCAGGGTTTAATACACTTTTTTCTAAGTTTCAATTCAATATGCTCGTCTAAATGACTAATTCAGGTAACTAAACATTCCATGTAACTTATGTAGGTAAAACCAATCAATGGGTGCCTGGCAACACTCATAAAAAGACACACAGTGACAACTGACTATGTCTCCGGGTCAATTTAATCTTTAATTTAGCTTTAGGTCAATCTGACCTGAACTAGGTATGAGTAGCCTCATTTCTGGGTCAAATGACTATCTTTCTCATTAAGATCTGACTCGCCCTGCCAGTCGAATATTTGACTCTTTTTTATTTCAATTCATACTATTTGATATCAATTTAGTATTGGTATATTGTAAATATGCATAAGGTGTGGAAATACAGACTATGAAATTAATCCAATATTTGCTCATAGAAAAATAACAGTGACCTGATTTCGGGTCATGACCTGACCTGATGTAAAGGTCAGAATAGAGTTATATTGCTTTACTCTTTTATATTTCGGTCATTCTTTTACCAGTCATTCTTTCACCAGTTATTCTTTTATCCATCATTCTTTTACCAGTAATTTTTTTTCCAGTCATTCTTTCACCAGTCATTCTTTTACCAGTCATTCTTTTACCAGTCATTCTTTTATCCATCATTCTTTTACCAGTCATTCTTTTATCCATCATTCTTTTACCAGTCATTCTTTTACCAGTCATTCTTTTATCCATCATTCTTTTACCAGTCATTCTTTTTCCAGTCATTCTTTTATCCATCATTCTTTTACCAGTCATTCTTTTTCCAGTCATTCTTTTACCAGTTATACTTTCACCAGTCATTCTTTTACCAGTCATTCATTTACCAGTCATTCTTTTACCAGTCATTCATTTACCAGTCATTCTTTTACCAGACTTTCTTCTACAAGTCATTCTTTTACCAGTCATTCTTTTACCAGTCATTCTCTTACAAGTCATTCTCTTACCAGTCATTCTTCTACCAGTCATTCTCTTACCAGTCATTCTTTTACCAGTCATTCTTTTACCAGTCATTCTTTTACCAGTCATATTTTCACCAGTCATTCATTTACCAGTCATTCCTTTACCAGTCATTCTTCTACCAGTCATTCTTTCACCAGTCATTCTTTTACCAGTCATTCTCTTACCAGTCATTCTTCTACCAGTCATTCTTTTACCAGTCATTCTTTCACCAGTCAAAATAGAAGGTAATACAAGTGCATCTCGTAATTGGAATAACCCGGAAGCTTCAAACTTTGTATTCAGCTTTAAGAATGTTCGTATCCATTACAATCTGCTGCCACTCATTTAACTTGCATCCTTTCGTTGCAGAAAACATGTTTTCTAAATAATTAGTCGGTATGTTCATTAGAAGTATATTCTCGATGGAAGGTTCAACTGCTGTAGGGTTGGTACTCCTGTCAGTCATTGGTGCTACGGTTGGTGTGCCTTACGGACCATCTTGCAAGGAAGAGTGTGATAAGACATTCACCAATGATGACATTATCCAGGTGAATAATAATATACCTGCTCTTTATACTACTAGAAACTAATTAGTGAACTAATTTGAAGATCATGAAATTCTGCGCGAATACCATATGGAAAGCAAAACTAAATTATTTTCTTTTTCTAAGTAGCATATTTTCACAAAGATGTCAATTCTATGATATTTTTACATATCAGAATAATAAATTATTATATCTGGATCAATACTAAGGCAAACCGGAGAGACAAAGTCGCTTTCTTTTGTATACGTGTCTTTACCATTTATTGATTTGGGCAGCACACTGAAATCTAAATTATGGGTCTTGTCAGTTGCAAGCAAGATTTATTTACTATCAGTTTCATATTATGCTAATATTAACTAATGAGTTTGTAATGCTTAATTCAATCACTTTAATAATAATAATTCAGATTTGAATTTTTTCGTAAAAATTAAAGAATGTCACTTTTAAAATCACTTCAAAATCACGCTTTTCTAAATTACGTACAAAAAAAAAAACATTTAATAGATATATTCTAAGCTTCTTACGCAGTACTCACATGTTTTCATATTAGGCTAATACTCAAATTTAATAGATTGATAGCTAATAGAAAAAAATCTGAAAATGGTCTATTAATAACTGGATTGTTTTAACTTTTCTATAAAAAAAGAAATAAGGATTAATATATTTCACCTGTATGTAATTGTTATGAAAGTTTTAATTTATGAAATATTTGGCAACTAATGTTTTCCCTCCTACAGCATCCAGGCATAAAACTCATCTGTCACAGAGGATGCGAACTGTTCACTGTTGCGTTCATCGCCACTCCACGAGGAGGAGTTCCTCTCTTCGGACCCAAACCCGGTGTCATCCCTCCAGAGATCATGGCTACCTTAGACGAATACGGAGTTCCACTTGGACCAGCTCTCTTCCCAGTTCACAAAAAGAAGTTTTCATCAAATAAAACAAGAGAAGAAGTGATCCACAAGAAACAAGTCAATGCCAAGAAGGAAAAAGAACAAATTGTCAAAGATATCGAAAAGAAGATGGAAGGTGTCTTGAAAGCGAACAGAGCCCAAAAATCGACCGATTACAATAGACAGTTTAGGCAAATGGTAAATGAAGAAAACAACAAAAAGATGAGAGAAGTTGAGGAAGCTATTCGCAATACCATGAGTAAGAATCAAAATACAAACCAGAAACAAGGTACAAGCAAGGAACAAAATATAAAGACACGGACACCAAAAGGAGTGCCTCTCAAATTAGAAATTAAAGGATCTACAGCAATTGTCAAACCAAACCGCGATTCAGAACAGATCAAGAACAAAAATGTTAAGAAAACAACTGAAGTACCATCTGGATTAAATTCAGGTCACATTGTAACCTATTCTGGTAATGAGGCTCGCAAGATTTTAAACGAAGCTAGGAGAACAGAAGAGAAAGGTTCCAAGGAAACTCATGGAGTCTCGATTGCTAAATCTACCAAAGCAACTAATTCCAAAACTACCGTACTACCTGTTCCTCACCCTGTTCAAGACCATCCTGTTCTTGCGAATAAACAGATAACCACTGATTCAAGCAACGACAGAAAAGCGACCACTCCAAAATCTCCCAAAGTATCTATTGTCAAGCCATGTCCATACGAACACAGAGACTTAGCTCATGAGTTCAAACTCATGGAAAAACTAAATTCGAATACGAAATACATCAACCCTCTGATTGAATTCATTGTTCCAAGACCAAAGAGCCGTATGCACATTGCGATTCCACAGCAGATAAGCATTATCGAGATTGTTAAAAAGAAGAATAACATCGATTTTGAAAAGCTGCACAGGGATCACATGGAAGAGGTTTCAACTCTGCCTGAAATCGGGGATAGGCTCATCCAGGCTAAGCAGTCATGCAGACATGGTATGCATATATCATTTATCTTAACTCTAGAATTAGAAAACTGACAGCGGCAATGCTCAACTAAAACAATCATTTTTTTCAAACATGTCTTGATTCAAGCTTTCTATTTCAGCTTGTTCTACTGCGTACAATATGGAATCTGAAAAAGAAGCTTGTATTGTCGGATGTCACATACGGGCATCAGATTCTATGGACCAAGTAGGAAAAGGAAAGAATAAGGACAGGAGAGCTGATCTCTTACCTGGAAAAGGGAAACTTTTGAGTTCTGTTTCAGACCTTTTCTCATCATTTGTCAACAAATTTAGTAAGTACTAACATGATAAAGAAGTTTTTAAAGCCTTAAAACCAATTTAGGTGTTTTCATTCCAACAGTTGAGATTTTGAAATTGTGTTTATTACATACCTAAAACTAATGAAGAAAAATTTACAGCAGGAATGGCAGAGAAGGAAATGCAGGGACTAGGAAACAAACTGAAGTAAGTAATTGATGAAATACATATAGATTTTATTTCTTAATTAATTCAATGACAAGAAAACCTACTATAATGGTGTTTATTTCCAGTTCGATTGGCGGCTCCAAATCTAACAGAAACATCGGAATCGAGATGACCATTCAGAGGTCAGGGCCTATCACCTTCCAAACTGAACGAGTCATCGAACTGAAAGACGGAAAGAAAGTGGAGCCAAAAGTAAGTTTTAATGGTTCTTAATCATTCTAGATATGCACTCCTCGCGATTAGATGCGTGTATATTCAGTGGATCTCAAAGTTTATACAACCAGGGTTCACCTACAATATTCAAAAGTCTAAATAATTACTAGAGCACTCTATACTCAGTAAGGCCAATATTTGAAGATTAAGTGAACAATATAAAAGATATAACCTATTTAACAGACGCAAGATTAACATGACTTCACAGCCATAGTTCTCAAAGTTCGATAAGTTTATTCATTCAACGTGTAAATTACTCACAAAGCAGTATATAGTTTAAAATAAATAGTGTATAACTATCGAAATAATGTGGAACGAAACGACGAATCTTTGTAGTATAATAGTGTTACATATTTAATTTTCTGTAAATTTGTTTCTCATATCTGGGCAAATATTCTACAAATTCAACTAGACGCACCTGTAAATACCCTGTGGGCGCACAGTTTGATAATCACTGTCGCAATGCACATGTTCCGCCATTTGGCGATTTGCACAATCTTGAGAATAATCTGATCGGTTCCCCGAACCCCTGCCAGGTCATTAAAAAATCATAAAGTTTGCAGTACAACAAACTACATAACGAAAATAGTCTTCATTTATATATTAATATAATATAAATATTACTTTGAAAAACTAAATGAAGATTAAAAAGAATAAATGACGATTACTATCGCTATGTAGTTTGTTGTACTGCACCCGTCATGATTGTTTAATGATCTGACAGGGGGATTAGGGAGGTGGCACGCTTCCCGATACACATATATTAGTAATCAATAAACTGAAGTTATTAACGTATGCTTGGTAGAAACGGGTTACAAACGCGAAATAGATATCGGACATGATTATTTTAACCATTTTGGGGAAATAGGATTTGCTATGACCAATATTGTTAGACTACATAGTGGCATAAATTAACTATACTATACCTAGAAATAAAATCGGGTCTTTTAAATAAAATGACTAGATTTAAACTTATTTAGTGGGCCATCAGTACCTTTATTAAATCAAAGTCCAATGTATCTGAAGTTTTAATATATTATGTAAAATAGGCTAACAAGATACTATTGAACGTGGCATTTTTTTGGATAAAATTAATACTAAAATTTCTTAACATTTTTTCAAGTTCTCTTTTCTTTAATTTAGAAATTTTTGTTCCGCTTTTTTTGGATTTCCGAAATTTTCGATTCTTCAGATATATTTCATGGTTCTGTTTCTTCCGAAACTTTTTTTTCGAATTTTCCGGTTTTCCAGATATTTCAAATTCCAGATTTTTCGATTTTCTTGAATTTTTATTTCGGTATTTATTTCAATTTCTCCTAATTTTTCAGTTTCTCTTGATTTTTCAGTTTTTTTTTCCGAATTTTTCGTTTTTCCATATATTCGGTTTCATATTATTATGTTTCTTTTTCCGGATTCTTCATCCTCTATATTATAAATTCTACCTATTGAATAACAACGAAATTATGTACTATACATTTGATAAAGAAATTAATAATTGTATAAAGTAAATCTGTAACCTAATGCTTTTTTCATGGTATTTTTTTAATTATTGATTAAAATAATAATATTCAAAATTTCTATTTCAATCTACAGATGATGGACAACAGCAAGAAAGTAATGGATGGGAATATGAAAAACTTCGATGACCTGTTCACAGGAACAATAGAGCACAGATTCCAAGAATTCGAGAAACATAACAAAGATGTTCAGAAAGTACTGAACAAGGAAATTGAAATAATGGGACTTCACCTGAATGAAAAGCCAACCAATTTCATCAAGCCGAACACAATTCCAAACTGGATCAGTGGTATCATGCGTCCCTCTGGTTTCAATTTTGGACAACTTCCTCAACCAGAAACACAAGAAGAAGTGTTTGAAAAAGCCATACATGATATTTTCGATGCAGAAGCAAAAGTGGAAAAGAGAAAACGAGACCGTTTCATTGCAGCGTTGAAAGGTAAAGATGTGGCAGATGAATACGAAGATATGAAAGCTAAAGAATCTGAAAGTGACAACCCTGGCTTCCCACGCATCAGTGTCACTCAGCTTCAGCAGTTGGACCTTCTGGATTGTATTTCAAGGAAGTCTGGTCTACCACGATGGCTGATAGGACTCAGCATCTTCTCGACGGCCATTGCTGTGTTCTGGCTATGCTTCTCGCTATCAAGTCATTCTGAAGAATCTAAGTTGATGAACAAGAAAAGAGTAACTATTTAAAATTTATTGCACCTATTTGTAATATAGGGAAGTCCAACACAGAAAATATTTTGGTTGCTGGTCATCGATTTTGAATTCAAGGACTTAATTAGTGATAAATATTTGAAATGTTGTTTCTATTTCAATGCATAATATCATTAACACTAGCTCGATTCGTAAGCGTTTGCTGTCAGTTAGTGGTAGGTACATCCCTATAGATATTGAACTATCGTTGTAACAAAAAAAAAATTATATCGGACGTTGCTATATCTTTTTTGAATTCAGCTGTATAGTACTAGAAAGTGTTTTCAGGTAATGCCTCACTTCACTGGTATGCTTTTGGAAGACTTCCTGAATGAAGTCGCTACCAAATAATTATTCTCCGAGGAAATTAGAAAAAATCGAGTTATCTTTTAGTAAAAGTATTAATCCACAAATCGAACGAGTAATTAATGATCACTAGCTTTAAACAATAATTAAAACCGAAATGATAACTATCATTGAATGTTGCATGCACTATCATCTACTTATTATTAAAGTAGAGTTTGAATAAGAAGAAGAGTGTTGATTTCGTGTTCATGTAATTCATTATGGTATTCCTCTTCTAAATCTTATTTATTTCACAGGTACCTCCCCCAATGCTCATCTGTGACGATCACAAGGGCTGCAACTTCGACTCTAACTGCAGTCTGAAGCAACCTCTTCTTTTGGAGGAGAAATGTCTCAAACTCCACCTGGAGACCGTCTAAATAATCTCACTCTACTGCTACCCTACACAGCATACTCTCAAGGTCCAGTGCAACTACTTACTTACTTCATTTTGTAACCTTAACAAATAGGCATGCTTTATTTGGACGCATTCTAGAAATAAGGTTTTAAAAAATGGTCATTTTTGCCGCTAGATGGCGTTGACTCAGATTTGGTGACAACTTAAACGTGAAAAAAGCACATGCGGAACTTGCGATTATAACCACACGGTGACTGAATCATCAAATTTAATCAGACGTAAAATTCAAATTGTTCAATATTACTCTATATTTCCCGGAAATTTTTTTCACATTTTAGTCAAAGTATAGAAAAAGTTGCACTGGACCTTCAATGAAGGTATATTTAGCTTATTATCGAGTGTGAAGGTCATGTATATCTTATATTATATACAAACTCTAGGCACTTAGTAGAAAAAAAACAGAATTAAATTATACATGCATCAATGCATGTCATCCAGTATTTTAAATTGTAGAGAGCCATACTGTATCAGAGTGAGTACATCTGCTATCTGTATTCGGGTGCAGGTATCCTGGATACGAATGTGAAATATTGAATTAAAATGTGTAGGAGAAACTATTCTAATATTTGGGATTCTGAAACAAATCTGTCCACGGATACATTAGGTATCAGCCCAAATCTTAACTCTTGTGACAGTAGTTCGAATTGAAGATTTATTGTTTTCTGTGTTTACTCTAAGCGTCTATGGCCCATTTTACACAGCAGATAAAATGCCACGTTTTCACCTTTTCAATTAATCGCGATTAAATGAATGGAAAGCAAATTTGCAGTCCATACTAGCATTTCTACCGCCTTCCTTTCATTCAACAGTGATTATTTGAAAAGGCGTAAACTGGTAGGTTAAAATGTGGCGCTTTAACTGCTAGTATAGAATAGGCCACAGATGAACACAGGTGACATTGAAGAAGTATTTAGAAAATAGAGATTGTAGCAAAAAATAGAAAGTCACACAGTATATTATAAGATTATCTATATCTGATAAAGCAATAAAAAGTAGAGTTCCAGTTTCTGGGAAATTTTAAACTTTTTTTATTAGATGTGTTCTTTTGTATGGATAGTAGAAATGGAATTCTATACAAATCAAGAAAAAAACGTAATAGTTACATGAGAATGCATTATATACCCAATGTGAAAATAGTAATTTTAGCCAATTAGGTATTTGCAGACTTGTAAACCAATTCTTAAACTAATCAGTTAGACCTAGTTAGCAACGAGTGAATATTTTATACTCAGTAACGGTGTTGTATTCCTCATAGTTTTGTGATCCTACAATCGAGAGAAGTTTGCTGAAGAATTAAATTCCTTTTGCTAAGATTAAATAATTCAACAAATTACATAATCTTCTAAATAATTCATGCTCAAAATGCACCTAGAAATGTTTACCTTGCTGCTAATTGTAGGAAATTTCTCTCCGTGATACTAATTGGCTTGCGTAGTTATTAAATGTTCTGCTGTACAAGTTTATTAATAAATTAAACACTTTTGTCTTTTCTGTAGAGCTGCTTTTGATTGAATAAGTATATCGATGTCACCTACAACTGTAAGAAGAGTATACCTGTTTATAATAAAACATTTAAAATCACTGTCCAATTCTATACCAAAATTTTGTGTAGCTATTGTTGATAAAATCAAGCACAATAACTAAATAAAATAAATATGGAGCCAAAGGGCATGGAACCAAGAGAAACAGTCAGAAAGAAGGTGGCTCCATGAAGAAAGTCACCTACCAGTACTCTGTGCCAAGTACATGGATGCAAAAAAAGTTACTCAAAATCAATATTAACAGTTACAGCACAAAGAGTCATGAGGATTAGTGTCCTCATCAGTCATCACGGGGATGAAAAAAGAGAAGATTGAAGAGGTGATAGTAACTAAATATAACCTACCTAATTAATGAATCAATTAGTATGGGTTTAACGTCTTCTTAGGAACTAATGGTCAAATCACTGACGTCATATGAAAATAAAATACAAGAGAAATAGAGAATAAAAGAAGCGGTCCGAAGTGAAAGTGGCTCCATGATCAAAGTCACCTAGTTCTTCTAAAACTACGAGTCAAAAAAATAATAAACATGGTAGAAAAAAAATACATAATCCAAATCACAACAGTTCGGGACCTAAGGTTCGACACTCACTTCTCTTCCATTCACCGCTGATAGTTTCAGGATAGAGTAACTGAGGGCGCCTAAAACTAAACAAAAACTACATTAGAAAAGAAAAAAGGCCAACTAGAGGTGGCCTTGGGGCTATCGTCAATAACTACTTCTGAAGTAAATGAAACCAATAAGCTATAGTTTAAAGCTATAAGTAGTTCTAAATAATTAATGAAACGGAAATATGGTAAAGAAAAAGAGAAACATTAGCTACTTATGTAATGCAGAATAAAAGAGAAAATGTATTAACCATATATTAATCAACATTATCAAATTTTAAAGGTAACAAATTGAAAAAAAAATAACAATCAAAAAATCTTTGGCAGAAATCATCTGCCAAAGTAATAGTATTGACTAGAAAAACACTAAGCTATATAATATTCTTGGAAGAATGTAGCAAATAACTCAAAGGCATTAGCTAAAATGTGCCAGACATTCAAAAGGCATCAACATTATTTGTAGCTAATTTTAGAAGGAGGTTTCTGTTTTACAATCTTTTTTTGCCTTATCTCTGACGACAAAGGGAAACTAAATACAAGGGACTGGAAGAAGCCGGCAGAAAGTGAAGAGGCTCTATGAACAAAGCCACCAACCACAAGTCGGTGACATGTTCGTGGATGCTGAAAAGCTACTCCGTGAATGCAGTCAATACCAAGGAATGTGATGAAAAGGGACACAAGCACATGTGGATGCACTCATGGATGGAAGAGGAAAATGAAGAAGTAATAGTAAATGAAGCCTCTATAGATGAAGAATACAAAATCTAAGAACTAGTTGTTGAGAGAATAACCCTAGTGCTATCCTCCTAAGCTGCAGCTAGCTAGTTCGTGTTAAAAAAATGATAAAAATGGAAAATATGAAAAAATATTCAAATTAGATACAACAGTTTGGAGCTCCAAGGAACGCTAGCTAACCACTTCTATTCCATTCACCACAAACAGCTTCAGGATAGAATACCTGGGGGCACATTACCCTGAGCTAGAAATTCTGAAAGAAATAGCTATAATGTAGCTAGTAGAACGTTTTATAATATGACTTCGATCATCAATGTAGCTACCACAGCTAATAAATGTAGCTAATTTTATATTTATCAAAATACAATTTCCATTATATAAATAGAATGAAAAATGAGTTCAATTAATACAGCTGGATGAAAATAATAATAAAAACAGCAAAAAGCTACTCAACAGAATAAATAATGGTACATTGTTCATAGAACTGCAGTCAAAAAACACCTAGCTATGTCTTAAATAGTAGCTAATACATTTATGAAGCTAATTTACCTACTGAGTAACAGATATTATACAAAATTATCACATTTTCTATAGCTAGCTAAGTTAGCTACCAGGTACATTTGTAATGAATTATCACAGACATGAGACTTTATAGTTCAGTTACGCACTTTGAGATGTCTTCAGTCTTATTAATAGGCCCTTTAACAAAAGAATAAAGGGAGGCACATTCCCTACAGTTGTGTTTGGGGTGGAAAATCTCATGTTCATCCTGGCAGTGTTTGTCTAAGGCCGTTCTATACTTTGTCCCAAAATCACAGAAGAAACAACTGTGTCTATTTAATTTACTACAATGCCATTTCCTGTTGTGAATTAGCATCAGTCGTCTAGAAGCAGTCGAGTAAACACACAAGACACAATTAAAGGTGGCTTCGGAGGTTGGGTGCCTAGAATTGAGGTGATCTTCGATCCTATTCTTATACACAGTGCTGAACTCGCATTTAGGACAGCTGTAAGGCTTAGGTCCATCAGTGTGGTTATTCTCTATGTGTTTCTTAAGAACTCTTTTCTGCCTAGTGCTGTACCGACAGTGTGGACAATGGCTGATATTAGTCCCGTCAGGCGAGTGTTTCAGAACCATGTGTGATTTCAAGTTACTCTTGTACAGAGTCATGAAGTCACAGCGAGAGCAATGCATGTAATCAGGAGAGTCACAATGCGCTCCTTTACAGTGAGACTGCAATGCACTCTTATATTTGGTTTTGTAGTCACATTTAGAACAGGATAAATTCTTTTCTACATCTAGTGCATCATCTTTATTATTTTCACTTTGTTTATAAATTACATCCACCATTCTCTCATCAGGAAAAATTACTTCTGATTTGATATTTAACTGTTCATTATCACTGCTTTTACAATTAGATACTTTTCTACAATGTTTTCCTTTCTGTAACTTGCATTCATTGGTCTCTTTGATGTTGGTGGAACAGGTCTCAATTAGTTGATTTTTATTTGAATAATTGGGTTCAAATTTGATAATAATATAACTTTTTTCTAATTCTTCATTTTCTATAATTTGATTAAGAACATCATTTGAATCATCAATTTTGCAGATTTTCTCTGCTTTACTACGCAAGAGAGTAGATGAATCAAGGTTAGTTTTTCTGACATTAATCCTTCTTGATTTCCGAGAATTTGCAATTATACCTACTTTCGAGTTCTTCACAAATTTATAGCCCTCCAGCAATGCAGTTTTGCCAGAAGTATTTCTTCTCAAAGTGCCCCTAGAATTATATTTATTTGAAGTTCCAGATGAAATACCATCCACAACATCAGATTGCTCCTGGTGAGAAAGAAAAATGTTAAGCAAACTAGTACTACAAAAGTTTAGCTACATGTGAAGCTCATATAAAAAATTATGTACAATATATATTGTTAATTTGTGGAGGGTTTCATGAATTACCTTCATGTTCGGTTTGGTTTGCACAACAATTAAAATCAAATGCTATCTGCGGGTTTTTTTAAACCAACTAGATAGGTATTGACGTTTTTGAATCAATCATAGAAAACATCATTCATATTAGATTAACCATTTCAACAGCAAATTTGGTTATCTAATAGCTAGTTAGCTACTAGACTTAATATCTAGCTAATATAATATGTTTTTGATCAATAGCAATGTAGCTAACTAATATCACTCACCAATGAAGCGTAGTTGGAATCCTTAATTTTTGTAACATCCTCATCACCTTCAGGATCTTCTTTGAAGATTACCTTAACAATATTGGATTCTATTGACTTGCAGTTATCAGAATTGCTCATCAAAAAATTATGTGAATTATTAGTTGGATTTTCTTTATGGTCTGAATTTTCCATATTAGCCTTGTAAAAGAAGAATTAAAAAAAAAAATCTACAGACAAAAAAAAATTATATATTATATATCTAATTCCTAAATTAAATGATAGTTATTCAACTTCTTCCTTCCTTTTGTAGCTAAATATTAAACATAAGTTCATGGGTTAGTTATTTATAACATAGCTAATTTATGTAGCTTTGTAAAGAGCAGTTACCTTTTTGAAACAAGGTGATAACTAAATGGTTACTAAATAAGAGGATATAAAAAAGCATTAACCCTCACTTCCACAACTAGAATTTGTGCTGTTATTATTCTTACATCAAAAGGAAATTAAGCTAAAAGGGACTGGAATGATCACACAGAAATAGATTGGGTCAATGAGCGACATCCCCTAGAACCAGATTGTGGCAAAGCTAATGCAAGCTGAAAAGCTACTCTATGAGCAGTTACTTTCCAAGGAATGTGACAAAAGAGACACAAGCACCAGTGGCTGTTCTCATGGATGGAAGTGGAAAATGAAGAGGTGATAGAAAATGAAGCATTCCTAACACAAAAACCAAGACTGAGTAGTTGAAGATTCTAGAAGTGATCTCTAAAACTGTAAGCAGTTGTACTACAATGTGATGCATACTGCATAGCAATATACCTAGGGGCCTATAGGCTCATTGAAAGTTATGAGCCAAAAATTGATATCTGATAAATGTAATACTTATTTAGGTGTTATTTCAAAACTGGTTGAGAACCATCTTCATTCATCATTGTTTCATCACAAGAAAAGTTTCTCTAGTAGCTACATTTAGTTTTTGAGTAAATACAGAGTTTGGTGGATTGTGTCAGACAATATGTAACAATCCATATTTTTACTTACTGTCTGAGGTGATAGGTTGGTCATGGCCTCATGGGCTTGTTCAGGAAATGTTGCGATTGGAACCTAGATTGTATTTAATGGTAAATTCCACCCAACTTACCAGTCTTTATTAGGTTCTCAAAAACTTTTGAAAAAGCTGAAAAAATCCAACAGCATTTTTCAAATAATTTGGAGGATCCGACAACATTTCTCCTTTTGATTGAGGTTTCTGCAACCTCATCCTGAGTGGTCAGATATTTAGTGCCACATTCTCTCCTATATTTTATCAACTCCGAGATTTCTCAGGTAGCTATGACCAGAGTGAAATCTCTCACAATCTTCTTGATTTTGGGATAGAAGTCTCTAAATGGCAACAGGGCTGGTTCAACTATCTGAGCCTGATCAGCCTCTCCTGTTTTTTCCACTGCTTTGTTGCCTACTACAAGAAAGTGGCTAGGCACGCAGCATAATTTGACAGTCTGTCCGCTATTGCTACTTTCGATAAGCAAATGTTGTATTTCTGATACTATTGGGTGTGGTGAGTTCATGTGTTCTATTACTGCAAGGTAGTTTTTCGAGTTTGATATGATGATTGTGGGGTAAAGGTTTACTCGGGCACAGAAGAAGATAGAATCTGTGATTCCCAAGAGTTCATCGGTGAATATAGTTGCATCACTTGGTAGACTGACGGATACTGTTCCCAGCTCAAGATACTTGGGCATATCCCACTCCATAGTCAATTTTTGATCCATCTGTATATATACGGGTTGAGTTTGTATGTTTTTCCGTAACATGTTGCACAAAGCGTCTGTGTAGTTTCGCCAAAGGTATTTGACTTTTTGATTGATCGCATATGTCGCAGAAGTACATCCATGTTTAATCTCCATGGTGGATTACTGTGTAGTACATGAGGTAAGCAGCCTGGTAAGTTTATACCTAATTGGGTTTTGAGGCGGCAACAGTGTGTGCCAAAAGCGGGACAACTTTCCATCATACTTCTGGTCTTCGCAATCCTCAAGGACGCAGCGAGCTGCTGCTGATTTTGGTATCTTCTGGAGTAGACATAGTGCTGTAGGAAGAGTTTAGCTTTCCTGTATCTTAGCGGTTGTTCCCCAGATTCGGAATAAAGGCTTGGAATGAGGTTATCAACTAAAAATTGATTGTAACATAGGAATAAATAGCTAAAAATCCACCAACTTGCTAGAAGAATATTTTCAAAGGCAGGATGGTTGGTTCAAACCAAATCTAATAAAGGTCTGGTTAATTTTGTTTAAATGGTTTATTTTGTTTCTTATCCATTTAAAATTGTTTTATTGAATCATTTAAATGTATAAAATATTATATTCAACAAGCTAAAATATTATTAATCTTAGTAGCTAGTATAATTTTCTTAATAGAAGACATTAAAACCAAAGGAAAATAGATATATGAAGTGTTTTCTCATCACCATATTGTGATATTATAATTTTATAAATCCATTTTACCTAGTGCTTTAGTAGCTAAATATTAAAATGTATTCTTTAGTCACACTGTGATATTCATTAAACTAGCTAAAAATAAGAATTCTAGTTTAAACATCAACATTTGAGATGTACACCAATTGAGTGAAGAATTTAAGAAATATTTGGAATCTAGCTGTGTTAGCTAACTCATTAACCCTTTAATTAATTGGCACAAAAGAATTAAAGTAGATTAGCTGCTAAAAATGATTTATGAATTTGTAGCAATATGTTACATAGCATTTATTAATTTTTGAATTATTTATCTCAAATAAAGAATTTTTTTTCAAAATATGTATAGTGATCAGTCATGAACTACTCAGTATATTTATGCACTTTCATTATATAATACCACATAGAACCAAATAATTTATAATTATTTTCATTTTTAAAAGAAATTTAACTTTATTTTTCAATTTTTTTTAACCCTTTAGTGGGCACTCACATATTAACTTTGTCAAATTTGTCAGATTTCAAGTGTGTCATTAGTTAACTTTTTACGAGACATTTAATTCTTGTGTATTTTTCTCAGATTTCCTTTGAAATAAAATATTTTTTCTTTGGAAACTCATATTTTTATTGTATTTTTCATGGATTATTTGAAAGACAATGGTGTATGTCTGCTATTTCCTGTGATTTATTAATAGAGTATAACTGAAGCTAAATATGTATCCAAAATAATGAATCAAAAATAAAGATGCAGCCCATAGCTATGGTCTTCTGCATATGGTCAAAGAAAAAAATTCAACTGACATGTTTGTGGAAATTACATTGAAATACAGTCTTTCTCCCTGCATAATCATAGCTGCAATCTCATCCTCTCCCTAGTCTAAATTTCTTTTTTTATTTCCAATTGCAATCAATCTGACCCCTTTATATCAGTCTGCAATATGTGTCAAATCTCTCTCCAAGATTTTATTTTGAGGATAATTTGTCTCCAAAGATTCCAATAATTAAATGTAAACATAAGAATTAATTAGGAAATAGTCTCAAACATCACACAGTTATTTTCTCTCTAAAAAAATGTATTACAAGATCTTGGCGACATGGACGCGTTTTGCAGACTAGAGGCTTTGTCCTCTTCCAGTCGCCCTGCCCTAACTAAGTAGCTATTTCATGGAAAATTCCACCCTTGGAAATAACATTCTAGTAAAGTCAGTGGACTATTAGCTATTTATCCCTATGTTACTATTAATTTTCGGTGGATAAATTGGGCAAATTTTGGTGGATCTGTCAAATTTTTCAGTGAATTTTTTCAGCTTTTTGTAAAAGCCAGTGGGAATATGTGCATCAAATACAGACGGTTTGTCCTGATCAATGCATCAATCTGAAAAGCATGTCTCCTCAGACCCAGGAGTTTTTATACAGAAATAGGGATTTGGGCACAGCAAATAATATGGGACCATAGGAATTAATTAAATAGGACCTACACCCATGATTAATTCTCAAATCTTATTTGGACCTGTCATAATTTCCATACTGGGCAACAATCACCACAATGACCACCGTAGTATCAAATGGCCTCACATATCTCAATTAAGCATGTCCTAACTCGTCATTTTAATGGCGAGTTTGTGAGTGATTTTGGGCCCTTCAATTGCAAATGGCGAGAAATATCTATTTTTCTCCTAGCTACAACGTTATTTTGGAGAGAAGTTATGATAATTTGATCATTAAGGAGAGAAATTTGGTTATTTAATGAGAGCTGGAGAAACAAATGGAGAGTTTAAGTCATACTATTTTACTTGTTATGACCACTATGTAGTCTGCAGCCAGTTGCGGTCTGCAGAATATGGACCATGTCCGTGAGTAAATTCACTAAATTTATTTATATGTAATTGGCTTATGCATATAATGAATAAGGTTCAGATATACTAAATGGAGTAGTAGGTTTAGTGTGCCAATTTGGCATAGCAAATATGTTACAATATTGACCAATTTAAATATTCCATTATCAGGGTAACAAATCCTGAGAGCGAAATGTCAAGCTAGTTCAAATAATGAATAAAAATAGATGTATAAATTTATATATTATAACGTATAGTTTGACGTGATCACATATAGCTAATGCCCAATACCCTAGAGAATCAAAATAGATGTTTAAATTTATGTTTAGTTTGAGGTGACCACAACATCTAATGCCTAGTGCTTTGAGTAACCAAAATAGATGTTCAAATTTATGTTTAGTTTGATGTGACCGCATCTGATGCCTAATGCTCTAGAGCAGTGTTTCCCAACCTTTTTTTTAAGGCGACCCCAATTATGCACCTTAAGCCATAACCGCGACACCACCATGCTTTCTGCTGAATGGCTCGAGCACTGCAGTGCAGCCTCTTTTAGGTTAATTCTATTTATATAAAAACTGCCTTTTATCAGAAGCGTCATTTTTGAGAATTGGGAGAACTTAAATTGCTTCGAATTACATTATGTATACGCCATTTTGCTCTAAAGAATGTTTTTTTATCACCCGATCAAAATACACTTTGATCTTCAACCATCTTTATCCTGATTTTTTTTAACTCGAGAAGAAATGGATCATCCAGCAGTTTTGCCAAAACACCGTCTCTCCTTAAATTGTATGCCTTGAATTCATGCTTCACTTGCAGATCAGTGGAAGGATGGCTAAATTTCACCACCTGAAAATGTTCGCAAGAGTATGCGATCTTTTCAATGAAACTGGTTCCATCCACAAGAAAAATCAAATGAAAACAAAATAAAAAGAACAGAAGCAGTGATTCAAGAGGGGAAGAGATTCTTTGAAGAAACCCTCAGTTGCTATCTCAGAAAAGCTTTTCAGCAGACTTCACCCACCAAAACCACGT
Source organism: Caprella mutica (assembly GCA_947561585.1). Lineage (NCBI taxonomy): Eukaryota > Metazoa > Arthropoda > Malacostraca > Amphipoda > Caprellidae > Caprella > Caprella mutica. The sequence continues at coordinate 59,123 of CANNZV010002632.1, read as the reverse complement.
TTTGCAGGGTCGTCAGACATGAACTTCATTCAGTTTTTATCATTACACTTCATTTCAAACATTAACTGATGTCCACAAAGCACAAAGAAGGTAGTTTTGTAAGTGGATTCAGCAGAAAGAATCCAAAATTATCTATAGAATCGTTTGAACTGGCAAGAAGCTCTTTCCCCTCCATCAAAAACCACATCAAAAAAACGACTGAGTGCAGACAATTGAAAATCTTTGAAATATATGCATCTTTCATCTGTAATTGGTGTTTCATACTTCAGATTACTCCACGGCATTATTTGGCCCATGCTGCGCAATTATAAAACTAGTTCCACACTTTGGTGAAATCAAGACGAGATCCACCACATTGAATAAATGCAGCTCTAAAAAGTTTCAATGAAAAGTTTCTTGGCTGAGAAATTTGCAGAATGACGGAAATCCCTGGCAAGCATAGAATGACGGAAATCCCTGGCAAGCATAGTCCAGATCTCAACCCTTTTGACTTTCTCTTCTGGGCTGCTACAAAATTTCGAGTTTATAGGGAAAACTTAGATTCCATTGAGGATGTGTTCAAAGCTTTGCTGACGAATATAACAAGGAGAATTTCAAGAAAGTGTGCAAGAATGTTATGAAGTGTGCTTCGTTCCGACTCCATGCTGGAGGGGGTCATTTTCAACAACTGAAAGGACATCAGAAGATGTGCCTCACACGACACGACAATAAAATTTAATAATCATGTAAATACAGAGCAGACTATGTCAGTTAAAACCAAATTAGCCAATCCAGTCTGCAAAATATGGGACTTTTTTAACATTTTCTGTGCGAACAATCCTTAATTTCCTCTTATATTTGCATGTATTTTATTCTATTTTACTGAGAACAAAATTTAAAATAGAGGATTTTTTGCACCAGTTTGTATTTGGTGCACTGAACTCCTGACTTTTTCAAAAATCTGAGAAATAGCTGCCAACATTGTTCATCAATTTGTCTAGTCTTCCAACATTTATCCAGTTTCATCTCAAAAAAATTAATGGTAATAGCTATAGCTACTATATAGAAATTAGCTAATAGCTAAATATCCTCCGACATTGCAGGAATTTTCTTATTAGAAAAATTGAATATCTATATCTGATGGAATAGGAATTTAAGACCAAATACAATCTGGGGTCTAATTGGCTTAAATTTTAAATTAATTCCAATGTTAATTTTGACTCAAAATCTTCAAAGATGAGCCAAATTGGCTTGGCTAAGAATTATTGGCTCAAAAATTGGCTTACAATTTACCACCCTCCAAAACATGGCCACTAGCGTCAGAGCGGGTGGCCTAGCGCACCTCAACATTCCGGGTGAAGTTGCGCATCAGTAATTGACGGCGAATGCGTGAAAATATTTCAAATCTGACAAACACCATTTGAAAGAGCAGCTCTTAAACCCCCTAGTCCATAAATTTCACGAAAATCGTAAGAGATTAAGTATAGATACTAAGTGTTCAAACAGAGACCTATGTTTTTTATAACAAAATAATTATTTTGGACTAAAATCGAATCTCCGCGAACTATGCTGTAGTGTTGATAATTATGCTCCAATTTACGTTGGATACGCATAATTTACTACAGATTAACGTCATGCAAGATGATTTTAATAATAATTATAAATTATTGAGATATAACCAATATACTAGATGCGCAATAACACCCTGGGAATATTTTAAGTCACGGGTGGACTTGCGCACATTTATTAATAAAGTTAATGAGCTCTTATTCATTAATAAACCTGTGATATCCATCCCCGATACTCCTATATCACGGCAATTCCACAGCAGCCTCACGGCAATTGCAAAGCGCACTCACGGCAATTCCACAGCAGACTCACGGCAATTCCACAGCAGCCTCACAGCAGCCTCTGTTGGAATTTTAGTTTAAATGTATTACACACTCTTTATATGTTTAATGTTAAATTCCTGTTAGACTAGCTCAGCTATATTAAATTACCTATTGTTTAAATAACAATGTATTACTTTTATGAGAAACGGACTTAAGGTTTAAAGTCCATTACAGTTCCGGCGCGTGTTAAATAACACCGCATGTAAATTCTTAAGTTAGTCGGTCTTTTACATTACTCAGTGAGAGATGTGTGTTTCACTCATCTCTCCAATAGACTTCTAACTGTATAACATTGTTAGGGGATGACTACCTATTAAAATAGCATTGTTAAAATATAAATCTGTAAATTGGAACTTAAAAATACCATAATTAAAATATAAATAGCATAAAATATAAATCTGAAATTTAAACCAAAAAATAGCATTGGCAATATAAATAGCATATAAAACATAAATCTGAAAGGGAAGAATTGTTAAGTATAGTTTACTTCATAGGAAGAATCAATTGTCAGAGTCAGTCTTGGTCTAGATGTGCTGCAGTGTAGACCTTAATTTGTGTGCCTCTAATAAACCTTAATTTGTGTTCTTGATAATAGTTGTTATGGTGTTTTTGCAGAAACAAAGATATGTAAAGTTATGGTAGCTACAATTAAGTGAGTTTGAAATGAATTGTTTATCAAGTCTAGGATCGTCATAACCAGGGTAAGATACACCTTTCTATTTGTGATTCATATATGTAAATAATAGGATGCATTTATTTAAGTAGTTTATTTTGTTATTACAGCCTGGTTATTGTCTGAAGTAAACTCATGAAAAATCTGCCATCTTTATTTACAAAGAAATAGATGTTTGGGGATCACGGCCTCCCCTTACATAAATGGTGCCGTGACTAAAAATGGAAGCTCTGAAGATAACCAGAACTGATTGCATTCAATTGGTAATGCACAAAGAGGAATATGTGGCAATTTTAAAAATGGGATTGCTACAAGATGGTGTCTAGTGATGTTTAGGAGTAGAATGAAGAGAATCGGTATTGATCAAGGACTCTGATAAAAAGATATAAATTCATTATAAAATAAGTGGTTAAAAGGTTACGAAATGGAAGCAAGAGAAGAATTTAAAAGAGCTCATATAAAAGTTGGACAGTCCAGGAAGAGATACAGTGCCAGGTTGTTAGATTTGTTCATAGAAGCATATCCACAGAAAAATTATATGACTAGTAAAACTTTGTTGAACAAGTACAAGAAAACTGTAGATGAAGAGTACAGGGAATTTCTGCAAAACTGGCTTATAACTAAAGCTATTGAAGATAAAGAAGTTGATTGGAAGATGATCATGAAATTTGCCAAAATTTATGATGAGCTTCACAGAAATAGACCTAATAAGCAGAAACAGTGATTTTCAATGGATTCATACTATGTGTGAATTTTGTGGTCAATCAGGTCATGATATAAAAGCCTGTTTAAGAAAAAGAGAAGAAAAAATTAAACGGAGGGAAGATGAAAAGCTGAAGAAACTGAAAGATGAAAAGCTGAAGAAACTGAAAGATGAAAAGCTGAAGATACTGAAAGATGAAAAGCTGAAGATACTGGAAGATGAAAAGCTGAAGATACTGGAAGATGAAAAGCTGAAGATACTGGAAGATGAAAAGCTGAAGATACTGGAAGATAAAAAGCTGAAGATACTGGAAGATGAAAAGCTGAAGAAACTGGAAGATGAAAAGCTGAAGATACTGGAAGATGAAAAGCTGAAGAAACTGGAAGATGAAAAGCTGAAGAAACTGGAAGATGAAAAGCTGAAGAAACTGGAAGATGAAAAGCTGAAGAAACTGGAAGATGAAAAGCTGAAGAAACTGGAAGATGAAAAGCTGAAGAAACTGGAAGATGAAAAGCTGAAGAAACTGGAAGATGAAAAGCTGAAGAAACTGGAAGATGAAAAGCTGAAGAAACTGGAAGATGAAAAGCTGAAGAAACTGGAAGATGAAAAGCTGAAGAAACTGGAAGATGAAAAGCTGAAGAAACTGGAAGATGAAAAGCTGAAGAAACTGGAAGATGAAAAGCTGAAGAAACTGGAAGATGAAAAGCTGAAGAAACTGGAAGATGAAAAGCTGAAGAAACTGGAAGATGAAAAGCTGAAAGATGAAAAGCTGAAGAAACAAGAAATAGAGAAATTTAAGACAGTACCCAAAATCGTGGAAATTTCATTAAAGATGGAAATTGGTACAATAATGAAACTGGAAGTTGCTAAAAACTGTAAGATTGAAGTGTTGAGTTTGGTAATTTGTGAGAATGAATGGGTTGATTGGTTTAAGAATTGGCTAATTAGTAGTAGCTATGGATTATTTAAGTTTAATAGATTTGTTGAGATAAGTAAAGATTATAAGAAGAGGAAAAAAAAGTAGACTGCTTCCTTTGAAATGGCTGATATTGGATTAAGATTTAAGTAATGAATTGAATTTGTAAATAACTTTTAAATATGTTGAGATTGAAAAGAAATGCTTTAAAAAAAATTATAAACTTCTAAATTGAAAAAAAAAAAAAGTTGGTATGAATGTGGGAAGTATTGATTTGAGAGTTGGTAGCTACTTATTTTTTCTATGAAACTGTTAAATTTAAATTAACTGATTTTCTTTATTCTGCGGGTTTCATGCTTGGAGTCATCGCATGATTGAACTTGTCTGGAGAAGCGATAGCACCCATAAGCAACTTGGAGTCTCCAATTCGATGATGTGCAGAGCTAATCTTGCCATTTATTGAGAAGATATTTGGAAATGATGCTACCTGAGAAAGCTGGTGAGGCCATGAAGAGGATAGCAAGATGCATGAAAGGATATTGCCTTATTGTTAGGGTCATTTTTAAAATTTGTATTTCTTTGTAAATAACTTTGTATGTTCAATAAGAAAATTCGTGAAATTATACTTAGTTGGTATATTATAAAATTTATTAGTTTTTCCTAGAGTAAAAACTTGGAGGGGAGGTATGTTAGGGGATGACTACCTATTAAAATAGCATTGTTAAAATATAAATCTGTAAATTGGAACTTAAAAATACCATAATTAAAATATAAATAGCATAAAATATAAATCTGAAATTTAAACCAAAAAATAGCATTGGCAATATAAATAGCATATAAAACATAAATCTGAAAGGGAAGAATTGTTAAGTATAGTTTACTTCATAGGAAGAATCAATTGTCAGAGTCAGTCTTGGTCTAGATGTGCTGCAGTGTAGACCTTAATTTGTGTGCCTCTAATAAACCTTAATTTGTGTTCTTGATAATAGTTGTTATGGTGTTTTTGCAGAAACAAAGATATGTAAAGTTATGGTAGCTACAATTAAGTGAGCTTGAAATGAATTGTTTATCAAGTCTAGGATCGTCATAACCAGGGTAAGATACACCTTTCTATTTGTGATTCATATATGTAAATAATAGGATGCATTTATTTAAGTAGTTTATTTTGTTATTACAGCCTGGTTATTGTCTGAAGTAAACTCATGAAAAATCTGCCATCTTTATTTACAAAGAAATAGATGTTTGGGGATCACGGCCTCCCCTTACAACATATTACTCTTTAAATAAACTCTATGTCTTAACATTGTTAACCCACTATAATTTAACCTAATTCTAATAGGTTATGGGCCCAGTGAACGATAAGAGTTTATAAATGAAATTATGTTTAAATATACTTAGAAGTTTATTTACAGTAATCAAGTGAAACGAAGTACAGTGAAAAAAGTGTTAAACTAAATGACACATATACGCACGAACGTTTGTGTAAGCATATCTTGCTAATGCGCTATTGAGGTCAAGAATATTGACTGCTATTGCGATATGTACTCGTTTCTTATCGTATAATTATTTATTATTCTGTGCGGAAGAGGTGTCAAGAGAGGTCACAAATTACCTTTAAATCTGTGACCTTATCCTTTGGTAAACAGTCTTTCAACAAAAGGTTCTTGCAAACTAAGACTTGTGTTGCTGTTCCAATTTGAATAATTACTAATTATATTCTGTGAAGTTATTCTTATGAATTAGAATAATTATTACTGAGTAAATATCAATTCAGTTAAACAGTAAATCAATTTAACTGCTTTGTTTGTTTATGTTTGTTAAGTATTGAATGATAATAAATACTTGAAAACATGTCTTCAAATAAGTTACCGGGGATTGTTCCCCAAGACAGAAATAATTACCCCACATGGAGGGTACAAAAGAAGATGTATCTCTTAAGAGAGAAACTGATGGATATTGCTGATGGATCTAAACCAGTTCCAACAGATTCCGCTTCAACTGAGGTTAAGGCTGCCTCTGCAACTAACAAGAATAAAGCTCTGGCAGATATAGTACTATCTATTTCACCGGATCAATTGTACTTAGTTGGACAACCCACGGATCCACACGATGTCTGGACCACCCTTCAAGAAACGTTTCAGAAAAACACGTGGGCGAACAAATTTCGTCTGAAGAAGAAGCTTTACAACTTAAAATTGAAATCTCCCGAACTACTCAACTCCCATTTGAAAGAACTAACTGAAGTTTTTCAAGAGCTTGCCTTGTTAAATCAAGTGATCAGTGAAGAGGATAAAGTTATTTTTCTCCTATCATCACTACCAGAGCAGTTTGAAGTGCTTGTTACTGCACTTGAAGCTCAGTCAGACATCCCTAAATGGATTACCGTAGCTGACACACTCCGGAGAGAAGCTGAAAAGTTGAGTATTAAATCCAATGATGGTTTGGCATTATCATATACTCAGATTGATGCTGCAGTAAATAAACAGTCAATCGAGTGTCATTTTTGTAAAAAATTAGGACACGTGAAGAAAAACTGCTTTAAATTTAAACGGTATTCTCAAACTAACAGAACTCAAAATCAGCCAAATGTTGTAAACGTAAGTCATATAGAACTTAATCACACAATGTATGCTAATGATAGCGCTCTTTGTAACAAATATGACGACAGTAATATTTGGATAATAGATTCAGGCTCTTCATCACACATGAGTGGTGATAAAAATTTATGTAGAGATTTTGCAAATATTACCAAACCTATCAATGTTAAAGTAGGTAATGGAGCTGTTTTGCAAGCTATTTCACTAGGAAATGTTTCTGTTATTGTGAATATACCAGGTGGTGGAAGTAGAAAATGTACAATAAATGATGTACTATATGTGCCAAATCTAGCTTTTAATCTACTATCAGTGTCAAAAATGACAAATAATAATAAATCTATTATTTTTGAAAATGATAAATGTAAAATATTGAATGAAAATAAAGAGTTAATTGCTGAGGCTCACTGTGTTGGTCAACTCTATTATCTAAATACTTTAGTACATAAAGCTGCAGTAACTGTTGATCAAAAAAAGTAAACCTTCTATGGCAAAGAAGGCTTGGTCATATAGGTAACGACAACTTGACTAAAATGATCCGAACTAAATCAGTAAATGGTCTGGATAGTAAATTAAAAGCTATAGAAGGTGTGTGTGAACACTGCTGTAATGGGAAAATGCATAAAATACCATTTTCTACAAGCATTAAAAAAAATTGTAAACCTCTTGATTTAATCCACACAGATGTCTGTGGGAAAATTACTCCCACTTCCAGGGGTAATAATTCATATTTTCTGACCTTCATTGATCATGCTACTCGATACTCCTGGATATATGTTATTGCCCATAAGAGTGATGTGTTTCAGAAGTTTTTGGAATGGAAAGCAATGGTTGAAAATATTTACGAAAGGAAAATTAAAACCTTGCAGTCAGATAATGGAGGAGAATATACCTCAAATAAGTTTGAATCATATTTACGCAATGAAGGTATAATTCACCAGAAATCTATTCCTAAAACTCCTGAACAAAATGGGTTAGCTGAAAGATTTAATAGAACTATTATGGAAAAAGTTAGATGTATGTTATCTGATTCAGGAATTGATAAGGAATTCTGGGGTGAAGCACTGTATACCGCAAATTACCTTAATAATAGATGCATTAATTCATTTTTAGTCAATAAAACTCCATATGAAGCTTTAAATCTTAGAAAACCAAATGTAAGTCATGTAAAAGTTTTTGGATGCACTGGGTATGCGCATATTTCTCGAGATAAACGATCAAAATTAGAAAATAAAGCTACCAAATGCCTGTTTCTTGGTTATGGCACTGTTACTAAAGGGTATAAGATGTATGAATGATGTTGAATCTAAAAGAATCTTCTTTTCCAGGAATGTAACCTTTGATGAATCAGTTTCATCTAAGATTGAGACCCCTCAACTGATTGAGACCCCTACCTCTCCACTGGTGTTCCCTTCAGAAGATTCAGAACCTGCAGGGCCTGAGAATCAAACTCCTGACAATAACCCTCCAATAATCCTCCCTGAGGTGCAACCTGTACCAGCTATCAGTCCTGATGAGGATCTTAGACGATCGTCTAGAACTCGTCGAGCTCCTGTTAGATACGGTAGTTGGGATTATAGTCATGATCAGTTTGAGGAGGAGGGTTTATTAGTAAATGGGAATATCAATATCCAACCTAAGTCGGTATCTGAGGCTCTTAATAGCGGTTCTGAATCCTCTAAATGGAAACTTGCCATGGAGAGGGAATTAAATGCTTTTGAGAAACAAAGTTTTTGAACTCGTAAAACCTACCTCAGACTTAAACATCATTAACTCTAAATGGGTGTTTAAAAAGAAAAAAGGATCTGATGGTAGAGTGGTTTCATATAAAGCTAGATTAGTCGCTCAGGGTTTTTTACAGAGACCTGGAATCGACTATGATGAAATTTTTGCTCCTGTAGTGAGATTTGAATCGGTGCGAACCATGTTATCTTTAGCTGCTAAACAAAAATTATTTGTATATCACTTGGATGTCAATTCTGCTTTTTTAAATGGGGATCTTAAAGAAAAATTTTATATTACACAGCCTCCTGGCTATGCTATTCCAGGAAAAGAAGATTTAGTATGTAAACTAAACAAATCTATGTATGGGTTAAAACAATCACCCAAATGTTGGAATGATGCTTTGGATGCATATCTTAAATCCTTAGGATTTATTCAGTCCTCTTGTGACTCATGTATTTATGTTAAAGTAATCAATAACTCACCATGCTTCATTTCTGTGTATGTAAATGATATTATTGTAGCATGTAAGAACTATGATGACCTGACTAAAATCAAGACTGATTTAAGTGCTAAATTTGAGATGAAAGACTTAGGAAAATTATCCTATTTCTTAGGCATAAAAGTCGTACAAGACGAAAATAAAATATCATTAAATCAATCTTCATTTGTCAACGAGTTATTAGATAGATTTGAATTCAATAATTGTAAACCTGTTTCAACCCCTGCTGATGTTAATTCTCATTTGGAACCAACTACTGATGATTGTGAACTAGTAGATAAAACTAAATATCAGTCAGCTGTAGGTGCTTTACTGTATCTATCTACGAAAACTAGGCCTGACATAACTTATGCAGTTGGAAATGTCTCTAAATTTTGTTCCAATCCAAACACTAAGCACTGGTCTGCAATTAAGAGAATATTTAGATACCTAAAGGGCACACCTGATCTTGGCATTACCTATGGTAATGAAGATTCTGATTTGATAGGTTATTCTGATGCCGACTGGGAAGGTAACAGAGTTGATAGGAAAAGTACTTCTGGCCAATGCTTTCTGTTAAATAATTCCATTATTTCTTGGCGCTCTGTGAAACAGTCATGTGTTGCTTTATCAACGGCTGAAGCTGAATATGTTTCCCTCTCTGGTGCCTCCCAAGAAGCTGTATTTCTAAATAAATTACTATTAGATCTTAAAGTACCTAATAAGAATCCTATAGTTTTGTTTGAGGATAATCAGTCAGCTATTTGTATTGCTAAAAATGCTAAAAATCATCCTAGATCAAACACATTGATATTTAATTTCATTACATTAGAGATCTTGTTTCTTCAAACATAATTAAACTTGTGTATTGCCCCAGTGAAACTATGCTTGCTGACATATTCACTAAACTTCTGCCTACTGATAGATTTACTAAATTAGTTGAATTAATAGGCATGAAAAATATATAATGTCGTGTGAGGAGGAGTGTTGGAATTTTAGTTTAAATGTATTACACACTCTTTATATGTTTAATGTTAACTTCCTGTTAGACTAGCTCAGCTATATTAAATTACCTATTGTTTAAATAACAATGTATTACTTTTATGAGAAACGGACTTAAGGTTTAAAGTCCATTACAGTTCCGGCGCGTGTTAAATAACACCGCATGTAAATTCTTAAGTTAGTCGGTCTTTTACATTACTCGGTGAGAGATGTGTTTCACTCATCTCTCCAATAGACTTCTAACTGTATAACATATTACTCTTTAAATAAACTCTATGTCTTAACGTTGTTAACCCACTATAATTTAACCTAATTCTAACAGCCTCACGTCAATTCCACAGCAGCCTCACGGCAATTCCACAGCAGCCTCACGGCAATTCCACAGCTGCCTCACGGCAATTCCACAGCTGCCTCACGGCAATTCCACAGCAGCCTCACGGCAATTCCACAGCAGCCTCACGGCAATTCCACAGCAGCCTCACGGCAATTCCACAGCAGCCTCGCGGCAATTGCACAGCAGACTCGCGGCAATTGCACAGCAGACTCGCGGCAATTGCACAGCAGACTCGCGGCAATTGCACAGCAGACTCGCGGCAATTGCACAGCAGACTCGCGGCAATTGCACAGCAGACTCGCGGCAATTGCACAGCAGACTCGCGGCAATTGCACAGCAGACTCGCGGCAATTGCACAGCAGACTCGCGGCAATTGCACAGCAGACTCGCGGCAATTGCACAGCAGACTCGCGGCAATTGCACAGCAGCTCCACGGAAATTGCACAGCAGCTCCACGGAAATTGCACAGCAGCTCCACGGAAATTGCACAGCAGCCTCACGGAAATTCCACAGCAGATTCACAGCAGATTCACGGCAAGTGCACAGCAGACTCACGGCAAGTGCACAGCAGACTCACGGCAATTGCACTGCAGCCTCACGGCAATTGCACTGCAGCCTCACGGCAATTCCACAGCAGACTCACACAGGGTTGGCAAGGTAGGTTTCCCCCAAAATGGGGGAAACATGGGGAAACTGAAAAAAAACATTTGGGGGAAACTGGGGGAAACCTAAATTAGCTATACTTATTACTTATCCAAGGGCTTTACGATGTCAGTATGCTCGTTTACGATGTCTGTGTGTTCCTTTACAATGTCTGTGTGTTCCTTTACAATGTCTGTGTGCTCCTTTACAATGTCTGTGTGCTCCTTTACAATGTCTGTGTGCTCCTTTACAATGTCTGTGTGCTCCTTTACAATGTCTGTGTTCTCCTTTACAATGTATGTGGGCTCCTTTACAATGTATGTGTGCTCCTTTACAATGTATATGTGCTCCTTTATAATGTATGTGTACAGTGTGCTCCTTTACAATGTCTGTGTGCTCCTTTACAATGTCTGTGTGCTCCTTTACAATGTCTGTGTGCTCCTTTACAATGTCTGTGTGCTCCTTTACAATGTCTGTGTGCCCCTTTACAATGTCTGTGTGCCCCTTTACAATGTCTGTGTGCCCCTTTACAATGTCTGTGTGCCCCTTTACAATGTCTGTGTGCCCCTTTACAATGTCTGTGTGCCCCTTCACAATGTCTGTGTGTTCCTTTGATTTATAATAACTACTTTGTGAGAAACTGTGATAACTAAGGGATAGTAATATCAAATATACTGATATTCAATATTTGTAATTTCTTTTATTGTTCACTGTAGATAAATATGATAAAACTAAACTTTTATATTTGGTACTACATGCTTCCTTTCGGTAAATAGTTCTAACTTCTTAATATAGCCAATTATATAACTTGCAGTGGTAACTAGCAAGCTTAATTACGACTTGTCACTGAGAATAGAGCACTCTGGTTCTCTGGAGTCTGAACTGGTTCCATAAAAATTACAATACCTTGTAACCTTAAAGTTAACATTGCACATGTCATGGATGATGGGAATGAAATGATGATTATTACCTATATTAATCATCATTCATTAGAGATATTTAAATATTATAATTTTGGCAATTATGATTTTTAATTGATGAATAAATTAATTACAAGTAGTTATACCAATATATTATCATATTATGCATTTATTGATCATTAGACTCAATGATTCATTTGACATTTAGCTACTGTAATACATGTTAATGGTCAATATGTAAACTTACATTTATCATTAACAGACTACCAAGGTTTCCCCCAAGTTTCCCCCAGTTTCCCCTGGGGGAAACTAAAAAAAACCTCCTCGAGGTTTCCCCTAACCAACCCTGGACTCACGGCAATTCCACAGCAGACTCACGGCAATTCCACAGCATCCTAACGGCAAATGCACAGCAGCCTCAGGGCAATTGCACAGCAGCCTCACGGCAATTCCACAGCAGCCTCACGGCAATTCCACAGCAGCCTCACAGGCAGTTGCATAGAAGATTGGGGCAGTTGCACAGCAGACTGGGGCAGATTCACGGTAGTTGCATAGCATATCGGGGTTAGATTTTCTATGCACAGTTTATACATAGGATGAACGGTAAGTGCGCAAAATTCACCCGGTTTATCCCCACGATCTTTGCACACAGTTTTTCGATGATAACTTTTGTCTATTGAACTTAAAGAGTTGAAACTTGGTGTGCCCCTAGGCCTACCCTTCATCTATTTGCACACCAAAAATCAGATTGCTGACTTCTCCAGTTTTTCCGTAAAATCAAAGTATGCGGAAAATGCGCAAAGCCACCCGGTCCGACGCTAACAGATGAATTTTAGATACTAAATGCTGCTGATGGCCAAATTATACCCAGTCTGCAGAATATGGGACATTTTTAATAGTTTCTGTGCGAACAATCCTAAATTTCCTCCTATATTTACATGTATTTTACTGAAAAGTGAGAACAGATGCGAAAATAGAGGATTTCTTGGAGAACACTTCACCCTTTCCTGCAGTCTGGAATTATACAGTTCCCATCAATTTATAACTGTATTTTAAGGTTTACTAAACTCCAACATAGTAATTGATCCCCAGAAAATACCAATTTTCAGGAATGGTCACAGTGACTGAGTGACAGATACATATTTTGATGTTCCCAGAACAGAAGATACGTATCTAAAATCTTAGGGGCGCACCACAGTACGGCGCACCAGATTACGGCACCACTGTACATTCTATCCAGTTTTTATTTGGTGCACTGAACTCCTCTGACTTTTTCAAAAATATGAGAAATAGCTGCAAACATTTTTCATCAATTTGTTTAGCCCACTCAACATTTTTCCAGTTTCTCCTCCAAAAATTAATGGTAATATAGGAATAAATAGCTAAATATCCTCAGACATTGCAGGAATTTTTTTATTAGAGAATTTGAATATCTCCCGAGATATCATTGGAATTTACCACCATATATTATTATAAGATAGGTACAATCTGGGTTAAGTGTTCTCCAAGAAATCCTCTATTTTGGCTTCTGTTCTCAACTTCTCAGTAAATTATATACATGTAAATAGGTATAGGAGGAAATTAAGGATTGTTCACACAGAAAATGTTAAAAATGTCCCATATTCTGCTGACTGGTTGTAAACTTTCTGTCTGAAGACTGAAGTCAGTGAGGTTCTAACTTATCAGCCAGGTCATTAAACAATCATGAAGTGTGTAGTACAACAAACTAGCGGATACAACAAACTAGGTACATAACAGACAATTATGTTGAAATCATTGATAGAATGTACAGTGGTGCGCCGTTCAGCTTTTAGGTACTGTTATAGCTAACAGAATCCTCTGACAAAACTTCTTCTTCAAATTTGGTGACTCGAGAGGGGGGGGGGGCACCTAAAAGCTGGTTACTCCGTTCTTCCTGGTAACAAATAGGTATTAAAAGTTTAAAAACCTTCCAAAGTCCAAACCCCATTTCTAGAATCTCACTTCTTGTCTCTTGGCAATTTCAAATTTTGTGCCGACACTTTGATACCTTTTTTAGTAATAAAGTGAATGTGTCAGAAAGATGTTAGTGGTAAATAAAAAGTACCATTATGGTAAGTGTTTAATAATTAAAAATTATTAAAGGTCCTCTCCAGGCTCCGGGAAAACAATGAGTTTATTACATAATAAGGTTTACGATAATTATCCCGCAAACAATTCGGTTCAGTATATATTTTATTATTTGCTTTTAAAGTTTTTTAATACTCTCTGAGCAACAATCGAGCGAATCTCCAACCTGACGCTGATAAAGAAGATTGTACACTCTTTGTTTTGATTTCAAATTTAAATTTTTAAAAAAACAATGCGTTTTTGGCCTTATTTAAGATATTAATTGTTTCTAAAAGTATACAAACGTTTCTATAATAAGTTTATTCAAATTTAAACCTTTAAAGGTCCCCTCCAAGCAAATTTTTTTATTGCTTAAATCAACGAGGCTAATGTTTCATATTATTTTACTGCAAACCCCATCAAATTTGATAGCATATTTTTTGTTTTATATGCTTTTAAAGATTTTCATAATCCAAACTCTACAGAACCTACTTTACTTCCGACTTTTTAATTTTCAGTCTGAAGAAGAAGAATGTACACCATTTGTTTTGATTGTCAACTAGGTATTTAGTTTAATAAATCTATTTATTATTCGTTTGAAGATTTAAAATTGGATGAACTTATTATAGAAACGTTTATATACTTTTAGAAACAATTATTATCTTAAAAGAAGGCCAAAATTGCAGTGTTTGATTAAAAATCTAAATTTAAAAATCTAAATTTGAAATTCGATTGTTGCTCACAGAGTACTAAAAAACTTTAAAAGCAAATAATAAAATATATACTGAACCAAATTGTATGCGGTTTGCGGGATAATGATCGCAAACCTTAGTTCTAAAATATTATGTAATGAACTCAATTTTTCCCGGAGCCTGGAGAGGACCTTTAAACGAATAATAAATAGATTTATTAAACCAAATACCTAGTTGACAATCAAAACAAATGGTGTACATTCTTCTTCAGAGTGAAAATTAGAAAGTCGGAAGTAAAGTAGGTTTTGTAGAGTTTGGATTATAAAAATCTTTAAAAGCATATAAAATTAAAAATATGCCATCAAATTTGATGGGGTTTGCAGTAAAATAGCCTCGTTGATTTAACCAATAAAGAAAATTTCTTGGAGGGGACCTTTAACTTCATCACTGTGTTCCATCAGACTCAAAAAAATCAAATTAGAATGAAGGATCCCATATAGGCATATATACATTATATTATACACATAACACATTCGAAAAATAGTCTAAATTTTGTATCAAAATATTCATACATATTAATTTTTTTAATAATATTAATTTGACCGTGTGTAAGACATTCTAACATAAAAAAAATGAATCAAAATTTGACGGATCAAATCCGTAGATATGTTTTGACGACCCGTCAAATTCTTTACATGATGGTACGTGTGGTATGGGTAGAAGGAAGCATAGCAGTGTCTTATTTCCTTGAAAGTGACTCGATGTACAAGGCCAAGTTTAACTGAAATTTGATGGAAAAATGAATTTATGTTAGTGCATGCAATTGTGCATCAAACTTTTAAATTATAGTTAATCTTACACTCAAGCAGTCACCCTCAGTATATTTAGAGCCTCCAATTAACAGAAACTTGTGTATAAATACAAAATTTTTATTCCTGTAAGTACAGGAAGGCCTCGCTTTAAGTACAACTCACTTTAGTAAAAGTGGTCCTTATTTCGAGTCACGATTAAAAATAAGAACCGTTCGTAGACATAGAAAACAGAGACAATTTTCTGTGATTATTTCACGGCAACTAAAAAAAAATCAAACTTATAATTCAGAAGAGATTATTAGAAGCAGATGGTTCAGAAATTCAACATGTCCCATTTTAGGATAAGTTCCATGTTATCGCACGGTTCCATATTTTCGAACACGTAAAAATCTTAATATAATAATCATTATTTAACTTTTATTTCAATTGGTATCCATGGTACCAAATAGATTAGAAGTTGAATAATAATTATAATATTTTCTTTTTCTGACGTGTCTGAAATTGTAGAACCAACCAATAACTTGGAACTTAGTACCCTACTACCAAAAATATTTCATAGAGCATAAAATTGCGGTTTGAAATGTAGCACAATAATTATAGAAATCTAAGTATCCATTAATTACTCACCTCTACTGAGTGAGAGTTAAGCTATGGATGGATTTTAAAACATTTAATAAATGCACGACTTTAAACTTTTTCATCACAGTCACGAACAATGAAAGACTGCATATTATTAATAATACGCTTATAAACGTTTTACTCTAATAATGATTTTTCTTTCTATAACTCATAGAAAATGAGTTCTAAATCAAGGAGTGACAATTATAAATTTCTTGTTACTTTTATTCGCTTTAGTTACCGTAATTTGGTAACTAAACTGAGTCGTGATTTGGTAACTAAAGCGGGGGATGTCTGTATTACTATAACCATATAAAGTTATAAGAGACGACTACTTACAACTTCTTTAAAAATAATGAGACTAAAAATATATATTAAACAATGTGATATTCTCTAATAATCAATCACTATTTTTGATAATCGACTTACGAAATTTCAATGATCGTTCATTATATTTATTAATCGTATTTCTTATGTTTCAATAATCATCCCCGTACGATTATTGAAACAACTAATAAATTATATCTTGCCTATGTATATTTTCTTTCAATTCGATAGTTTTTAATGCTTCACTTTTAATTGTGTTTCCAAACGGTTCACAATGAATTCAGAAAATTAAAAAATATTTAATGTCTTAATAATTTTTTATACTTTATACTTACATCGAAACTTTCTATATTCAAATAAATAGTGCTGTAAATATCGAAATAATAAATCAAATTAATAAATATTAATTTTGAATGTTCAATACAAAATGATTTATATAATAATTTTTTGTCAGATCAATATTTAGGTATAAATTTTTGCCTGATCTTGTATAGCTTTAAATAACTATTGATATTTACAATGAAAATCATCTGCTACATGTCTGCAATTAAAGGAGAAATACCGAGACATATAAAAAGAAAATAAGGTAAAGACTGAATAATCAGTCCATGATGTAAGTTAATTACCGAATGGAAATTTCAATTGGTAATTATCAAATGTCTTCGTGCATGTTGCAAATTGAGACGAAATCTTCATCGTTTCGTGAATCGTAGCCTTGCTAACATGAAATCTTTTGGTGCACACGAAATATGCATTTAACGATTACATTTGTCACAATATATCAACTTTACATTTCTTCTCTCTCGTTTATCAATAATAAAATTTTGATAGCCATAAGAACAGAGCCATTCCTTTAGCTCTATGCTTTTAAACCTTATTTCTCTTCTAGATAAGCTCTATATTTGGAAAAGCTTACCATAATGGAAATTTTCTGTTCGATTTTTGTATCTCTTATAAATAATTGGCCCAATCCAAAACACGTGGTCAACAAAATATTCAGGCAATTTAGTCTTGGAAATATAAAGTTGGTTAATATTTTTATTATTGGAAATTCAGGCGTTTCATTGAAAGAATTACATCTATCTAGCGGAATGACACGTGATTCAGTGTTAACTCTTAATTTCGGTGGATGATATAGTATCTTTAGTAACGGGATTATTTTTAGGTGATAAAACAGTACCTAATGTCATCGTCATCGAGCTCAAATAGATTGCCTTCCATTACAGGACTTCCTTCCAATTCGGTAGGCGGGCATACAATAGTATATTCTTCGTTCTTAATAACGACTGTGACAGTATCTTTGGACTCATTAAGATTAAACAGGTAAATTCCAGTCGCAGAAAAGCCGTCTATTTTAGCAAATTATGGTTTGATTTTAGCAAGAGCCTTCTTGATAAGGAGTCCAGCAATATTTTGTTTATGTACATTCACATTAGGATTTTCTCGCTGGATCTGGTGTAAGGGAAGATGGTCATCAATGGGACACTGTGAAGAATGGGACATGCTGATAACTATTTTATTCAATAGTAAATTCTAATAGCATCTTAAGGGTAAATTTAGGCACACTTTTGCGCATTCACTCACTTTGCCATATCAGTTTAGGTGCAGTCAGCTCTGCGTAAAAGCGAAAACTTGTTTTTGAGGAAAGAAATCCAAAATTTTAGTAATTTCTTCAAATTGGTAAAAAAAATTCTATTTAATTAATAAAGCTTGTTACATTCTTCTATAATATTAAATGATATGTAAGCTATGATTAAATAAAAGGATTCTCTTTTCACTTTTGTGGTTGAGCCACTTTTTCAAAATGACATCATGGTGATCATTGGGACAGCACAACTGGTTTACAATGGGACAGTGTTAGGGGACAAAAAATTCCCTTTTAATGATCAAATATGGATGACTTTGAATATGATATGAACCATAGTAAAGATTTCATCATCAAACAATCAGAGGTTTTTAAAAATCACAGCATAGAAATAAAATTTCACATAATAGAAGAAGACGACGCAACATGATTGCAACGGACACATCAGAGAAGGATGAGCTTTTTCCTAAAGCCCCTATGCCTAAATGATAAGAACAACCTGTAAACTCTTGCTCTTGGTTGGTCTGGTACAGAACTTGATCTAACTGATAATTCGTCTGAAGGAGTGAACGAAGATATGTTCTCTGGAAGATCAGTA
The DNA here is from genome assembly GCA_947561585.1 of Caprella mutica. NCBI lineage: Eukaryota > Metazoa > Arthropoda > Malacostraca > Amphipoda > Caprellidae > Caprella > Caprella mutica. The sequence continues at coordinate 40,545 of CANNZV010002632.1, read as the reverse complement.
GAACTCGAATCTCTACGGAAAAGTTTAAAATGAAGGATATTATGTTATTGTATGTAGAATTTGATGCCACTTTTAAAACGTATCCTGTTGGTGTGAAATCTTTACTATGGTTGAAAGATCAGCTTCAGCTGGAAGTTCTGTTCTTACAAAAAGCCCATGTTCGAATTTACCGCACAGTAAGCCTTCAATCGTCTGATTGGGGAACGGGCAGATATCTGCTGATTACACAATATGTGCAGTATTTGGTGGTAATAGATACAGAATTGCACATTTTTTTCTGCATGGGAGTGAATTCTGCAAAGTCCACACGAGTTGAATGTCCATCAACAAACAGAATAACAGTGGTTTCAATATAATTGTTTTTGATATACGGAATGGATGCATTCCGGAGAATTCATACCAGCATTCAGATTTCACCCATCTATTACTCGTTTTACCAATAAAGTATTCATCAGGCACAGACCTAAAATTATCGTTCGTCCAGTACTCTCTTATAAGGATAAACGATTGTAGAAGTGACAATATCACCAAAATTATTCTAACGAACGTTAACGTGGACTTTTCAGGTTCAGGAGCAACTCGAATTCTTGTTTTCAAATCCATTCAGCCTTCCCAGTTGAAAAATTAAAGTGAATTTTTGATTCATCACTATTAAATATAGGTCTAAGGGTCCTATATTTACTAGTCTAGGTAGCTAGGGAGTGTCTCACCGAAATTTGAGATAATTTCCAATTTTATTTAGCATAAGAAGACACCTTACAATGTCCCTAATCATTTGTAAAAATATTAGGTATGGAAGTTGTCTGCAAGTGCCTCAAAAAGGAGAGGTGGTGCATTTTGAAGAGAGGGGGAGCAGCTGGAGAGAGCAGAATTTGAGGGAGGTGAAAAATACTGCAATACATAGGTATGTTATTAATTAGTATTTGTTTGTTTCTAGTATTTTTCATGTAATCAATATAGTACTGCTGTTATAAAACAAATCGTAAATTGGCCGTTCGGAACACCTTTGATTTTTCAACTTGTAATGCCTATTTCTCCCTCATTGACTTAGGGACATGGGATTTATTTGTTTATATTCAGAATTTAGTTGTCTACAAAAGTACGATCAGTTGATATGTTATCCCGCGACTTGTAAGAATGTTTATACCAAATTTCAACACAATCGAATTTTTCTTAATTTTAATTATTTATATTATTTTTGGGGGGAATGCGAATTTGATGGAACGGAACGTACCTACTATTGTAGAGAGCAAAATTCTGAACAAAATTAATGAAACAAACCTAATGTCTCTAGGCCATGTCTCTAGGGATTTGAAAAAAAATGTCGAAATAAAAGCGAGTTATTATCACCATGTTTTCCGTCATGAGCTGTTTAACATTTTGGAAAATGCATTATTGATATTCCATGAAATGTTACATTGAAATAGTTCAATCCCTAAATTTTAACTTCTATACAATCTACGTTTAATTGTGTTTGAATGACATATGTATATGTTCTGCGTAAATTACCCTGATTGCGCTCTCTTAAGATCGTGCAACTCGTTTTTTAGGATTACTGAAAATGCGCTGCAGTATCGAGATCACGTAAAGGGTATGAAGTGGGCTAACACTGATTGAAGATATAACCAATTTAAGCATTTACTTGGCTTAGCTCATTTCATCAAAATGTGTAGGTAAAGCTAAACATAATAACTTGGATATTGAAATAAAAAGATTGTCACTCTAGAATTCGTTAATATCATTTTTATTTGCTATATTCAATACTGTCTGTTGATGTATGGTTTTCTGTTGAAAACCTTATTTTCAAAATATGAAGAGAAATTTATACTATAAGTTTAGAATATAATTTCTAATAATATATAATATGTATAGATTAATAAATAGTAACACAGATGTAAGAACTGATATACTTTATAGATTTTACTGATATATCAAACATTCTGCCAAATGTTCGGAGTTAAAAACATTCAAGGAAGGTATTCCATAATATCACATACAATTAAACAGAATTAGAAATCATGGATTGCGCAACTGACACTTGCGCAATCTTGAGAATGCCGAGATCGCCAATTCACACACACGGACCTTGTGCATTTTCGAGATGGTCGTCCAATTTTAAGAGTCTAAAACGCGCAGCGCAATCTAGATATTGCGCAAATTCGTTAAGCTGCGCGGAACATATATACACCGTTTAATATTTTTGAGTTTGTCATGCTAACATTTTTTAAATCTGTAGCAAATGTGTACACCAGTTTTGAAGAATGTCAGTGCAGAATTATTTCAGTAAACATGCATTGTCATGAATGTGTGGATTTTCTTTTCTTTACATCTGATTAGATATGTAAAACCGGAGATAATTTATTAGGGGCTACAGAATTCTAAGTAGGGTCTTCTCTCAATCTTCTATGATCCCGCCACTATCAAAAATTTCTCTTTAAAAATTAATATTATGATAAAATGCACTCAAATTATAAGCAATTTTGTGAGTTAAATACACCCGAAAGTGTTTTACATTTTATTGAATTTTGAAAGTTAACTATTTGTATGGATCATACATTACATGAGACTAATAAAAAGTTTAATGATATAGATAATTATTGAACTAAAGCAATATCTAGTGCTTTACATTTCATTGTACAACTTGTACAACTTACTATTTCTTGCTATGTTCGAATGAAGAATATTGATTCATAGATAGGAGATTAAAATCCAATAGATGGATTGGAGTAACATTTCAAAAAATCCCCTAAGATCCGTAGACAAATAGTCCCCGCCATTTTCGCATCTGGTATTACAAATAGCATGGCCACTTTTGTATCTGGTATGCTCAGGCAATATTCAAAGCGTGTAAATCACTCCGCCTCTCAAATGAATGGCAAAAAGTGGCACACACTGACACTGTCCATTATTCATAGTATGGCCATTGCCCCCAAATCTGATGCTTTACCTTACGCGCCTCCCATAAATTGCGATGATGTTGACCGGCGCCAGCCATCAGTTACTCTTTTCCTTGGAGCCACTTAGTGATATTACCCAATTTGACTGCACGGGTCCTTGGGGTAAGAGTTTCATGCGTGGCATAGGAATGGATATATAGGCTTTTTGTGTTTTATGCTCCACGTTCAAATTTACCTCCCGAGTCATTTCTTCTCAGTCAAATATATGGATGCAAACTGACGGTGCAATGATTGGAAGAGGTCTTTGAATGTATGATTCAAATTTGCTATCATTAATACAAACCTTTAGGTATTGATGATGGATTATAACTTTATATTATACGTCACACATACGCGAGTAAGCCTTTTTTCCTACTAAGTAGCTAGACTCAGCTAGAGTGAGTTTTTTCATCCTCTGTTTTTACAATGTTTAATCATTAATGTCATCCGATGATGTTGAAATAAGTCCCAATCAACAATTCCATAACATATTTTAATTACAGATGATAAACTTTCTAGACTACAATTAGCATTGAAAGCGATGCCACATTTCATTTACTGTAAGTGTATATTTGATTATGAAAATATTGTATTGTTATTGTGGCATTGAAGTAAATTAAATAAATACGATTCATAATCGTTACTATTAAGCCAACTCCTATAATTTCAATTTTCAATCCTCTCTCGCTTTTCTATTGCATTCCAGTGTATGTTAGGTTGCTCTTCTTCCTTCAAAATGTCCAAAGTTTGTCGCATCTGTGAACGCAGAAACTTCAGTTTATTTCCTCGAAGCCAAATGTTAGTCTGAGTCACCGTTAAAATACTCTAAGTGGATGATAGAAATTTTGAGTCGGAGACATGGACAACCATTTATACCAACACGGGCCACTGAAAAGAACCGGGACGCAGACTTGTTTTTTCCCGAGAATTAAATTGGGATATTAAGTGGATACTCTGCTGCTCCTGTATTTTTATGCAGCAGTGGGTAAATCTTCACCAGGAAACAGATGTTGGTAATAGAGAGTAAATGAGACTCATTTATCCAGATTTGGATGTTCGGGTACATCGAGGTTCTATAACGATGGATTTTCTGTTGAAATGTCTCTAGGTGATTGCAATAAATTGATTCTTTCCAATTGCGTTGATTTTGATTCCATGTCTATTAATTATTATTATATTCTCTATATATATTGTTCTCCTTTTGGAGATTTTCCTGATCTGTCGTTATCATTTTTTAAATTTTTCTGCTTTTATATTCTTATTGGTAATATTAAAATATACTCGTTTCATGAATATGAAAATTCAAACTTGAACTATTGACCCATATTTCGAATATCATTCTTTGAACAGTTAAAGCTCTATAATTAGGGAATAGACATAATGTTCAGTCTCCACCGTATCAAAATTCTTGTCATAACTCGTCTTGTGTAGCAATAATATTTTGTCAGTAGTGAAATTGTATGTTAAATAATTTAGGTAGCTTTAAGAGCTGAGTGTTTTCTATATACTGTATGTGTATCACAGCTCTAACTCTCATTCACTGGTAAAGTTTGTTCAACTTAATAAATGAATTATTCATTTGCGTGATCCAATTTCCACATTTAGTGTTGGTTGAATATTTAAATTAATTCCTATGTAATATTAATATGATATACTTCGGGATTGGTTTAATTAATCTTAGTTTTGTGATTACCTTAGTTTTGTGGTTACCTTAGTTTTGTGATTACCTTAGTTTTGTGATTACCTTAGTTCTGTGATTACCTTAGTTTTTTAATTACCTTAGTTCTGTGATTACCTTAGTTTTGTGATTACCTTAGTTTTGTGGTTACCTTAGTTCTGTGATTACATTAGTTTTGTGATTACCTTAGTTTTGTGGTTACCTTAGTTCTGTGATTACATTAGTTCTGTGATTACCTTAGTTTTGTGGTTACCTTAGTTTTGAGGTTACCTAAGTTCTGTGGTTACCTTAGTTCTGTGATTACCTTAGTTTTGTGGTTACCATAGTTTTGTGATTACCTTAGTTATGTGGTTACCTTAGTTCTGTGATTACCTTAGTTATTTGGTTACCTTAGTTCTGTGATTACCTTTATTTTTGTGGTTACCTTAGTTTTGTGGTTACCTTAATTCTGTGATTACCTTAGTTCTGTGATTACCTTAGTTTTGTGGTTACCTTATATTCTGTGTTTACTTTAGTTTTTTGGTTTACTAGCTTAGTTTTGTGATTACGTTTGTTCTACAATACTCTTAGTTATGTCATGCTCTTAGTTCTTGTTAGATTTATATAATCTCAAGTTTCAGATTTATACATTAATTACGTGTTGTTAAGTGACAGTTAGGCTAAGGTCAAAAGCTTGAAATTACCGTTCAATAAATCAGGTTTATCGCCTTGGTTTTCATTTAACTTACCAGACACTTGGATTTACCTGTTTATCTCATCTCTACTATTTTTTGGTGTAATTTTTTTCTGAAGTTTCCTTTTTGTAATCGTATTTGGTAGTATTTTGTCATCATCATCTTCTGAGATTTCATTGTTGTTATTCATGGGATTTCTATATCATTAAACTCTTCTGAAATTTATTGGTCGTTACCTTCTGAAAAATATTTGTCCTTATCCGCTTATAGGAATTCCCTTGACGTTTTCAACTAGTGGGATTTCTTTTTCGTTATCAACTTGTGGAAACTCTTCGTAGTTATCATCTTCTGGAAATTCTTAGTAGTTGTTTCTTTATCGTCCCACGGGTTTTCTTTTTCGTTGTCATCTCGTTGGAAATTCCCAAGTACGTGAATCTCCTTCACTTTGAACTCTCTGATGTTCATTTCTTCTGGTACAACATTAAAATATTGAACGAGAATAATATCTGTCATTCGTCTTTTACCGTAAATTTTACGTTCCTCACAATCTGAAATTGAATGGATTTTGTTTGACATCATAATATTTTCTGACAGAATAAATATCTCTCCTATGTAAAGATAATAGGAATATCTACTCATTCTTAAACCAACATTTGACTGAATGAATAAAGAATAAATTTAATGGTAATCTATCTTGATTACAGTAATCAATATGGGGTCGAAGAGTCAAAGCATGTTATTAATAATTACTGACGGTGGATTGTATCTTCTTGCTCTCGAGTTACATTTCTATATCCTATTTAATTTCATTTCTATCCAATATATTTTTCACTCCCTTTCATCATCAATTCTTTCTTTCTCTGACACAATATTCCATGTCTGTTGGTTTAATTGCCGCGTGTAGCTTTTTCTTTTCAGCTTTAAATCTCTCAGCAATCTATACCAAAACATTATTGATAAAGAGAAGAAACTTGTGCAATAGAGAGCATTTAAATTTGATAAATGTAAGGCCTTTCCTTATTTTAATCGGAGAAATGCATGGATAAAATTATGCGTTTACTTAGTTTTATATTAACTTAAATTCCCTAAGATATGTAACTTTAATTTTCCATTTAATTCTAACCCCTGCAATTTAATTGTTCATACATGAAACACGCCGTCGGGTGTGAAACTATTATTTTAATCCTAGAACGATAAGCGGGCCTCTGAGGCCCGGTTCGGTATGAAACATTGATGCATAATTTGAAAACTAATTTACTTGACTTGTTGAAACTTCGTGACTTTCATTGTCTATAACTATTAATTCATCGTATAATTATCAGAAAAAATAATGCAACAAAATTTGTTCTATTTTGTTTTACATTATTTTTGATACAGCAGGCCTCGGGAGCCAGGGTGAAGTTGTACTTTACCATCACATTTTTCATTACACTAGAAACATCAATTATAGGAATATTAGCGATTTTTTGGTAGAAATTAAAATGTGACGCAACAGCGCAAGTATTTCCACCAAGGTTTACATTTACGCATTGTAATAAAATATTATAGAACTAAATAAAAACTTAATATATTGCATTATTTTCATTGATATACCTTAATTATAGGTTTTAAACAATAAAAATCCCGAGTTTCCGGTAACTCAAGTGAAGATTTAATAGGAAAAAGTTATAATTCATCCAGAACAAGCCTCACAGTCACTCTGGCCGTTCCAGGTTTTTAATCATATCAGCTATAAGAGGTCACTCATATGTTCCAAAGTGCAATTCACATTTCCGCGCGAACCTAGTCGCGCGGAAATGTGGGGTTGGCACCCTCCCTAAACTAACCAAACGGACCGCTAACCTAACCTTAGGTAAATACTAAATAATCTATTTAGCATTTACTTCGGATGAAACTGGCCTGAGTTGAATAAACAGAAGTTTAATGTACCGGTTACCGGTGAATACTTCACACTATGCAGCTATATAATTTAAAAATTCAATCGACGTATGGATGTTTGGGAGTATGGATGTTTGTTTCCCTTTTAACGTAGGTTTTTAATGTAACCTGTACCATTAATTAGGTTTAGGACAAAGTTACATGAAATTAGTTGATAGGTATATAAATTGATTTTTATATTTAACTATATGGTTAGCTTGATATGACTAAGTTGTTTGGACGAACACACGCATAACCTTTAACATTAAGAGTTTTAATGAATGAAATATGATGTGCCATTTATTGTCTAGTAAAATTGAGATTATGAATTATTTTAGTTGAGATTAAAATCACGATACTTACCTGTTGTCAGAAAAAAATGCAATGAAAAGAGACACAATGAAAAAGGAGATTGGCGAATTAACGGTTTGCCCGGCTAATTGTTAGATTGATCTTTAAAATGTTATTATCCTCTAGTTGGAAAAATCCGTTAAAATGTCAACTTTTAAGTCTTTATTATGCTAGAGGTGAAGATGCCAGATAAAGTACACAACTGTAAACAGACTTTATCTGGACAGCAAACTGATAAACTAAATTGTTGAAAAGACGTCTATATCGAGTATAAGAATGATGAGATGGACCCTGCATCTTGACATGACTGATGCTATGAAACTGTATTTCAAAGGGAATTGAGTCATGTCGTATATAACCCTAATCAGTTGACGTTCTTTCTATTTTTTTAAGATGCTGTATAGGTAAGTTCATATGAAATTATCCGCATATTATTTTAAAAAATCTTTAGTATTTAAATCTACTTAAAACTCCTAGGAAAGAAATTTCTTATAAATTTAAAATTATTTTAATTTGCTAATAGGTTGAAAATGAAAACTTTGTTGATATCAAGAATGAAAATTGCACAACGTGTAGCTAATTCATGACAAATTATCCTACATAATATATATTTCTTAGATAAAAATCAAGCACCAACAGGATATTTCAATCTGTGAATAAAATTTATAGCTGTCAATATTTCTGTAGTTTCAACAGTTGCCGTTTAATGCGACGAGTCTGTTTACATAACATATGCTTACACAGAATAAAATGAAAACTATGAATACTTTAAAAATTAATCTTTGAATATTTTTAAAAACTTTGTATACTTTTAAATCCAATGACTACTTTAAACATTCTCAATACCTTATAAACTTTCAATACTTTAATATCCTAAAAAATAACTTAAACTTTGAATAACTTATCCTGTATCTTACTGTATTAGCTGTAGAAGAATTACTGTACTATTTTCTTTATTAGGTAGGTATTTAAACATCATAGCATTTTCTCCGGGTTATATTCGATGTAAGAAGATGTTGTCAATGTTGCATCCTAATCACTTTAACTAGAATCTAGAATTTAGATGAACGTTGTACTTAGATGAAACGTTAAAGAGGACTGAATTAATAATGATAATTTAATTTATACCTGTCTGTTTTCACAACCATCAACGAATCAGTTTTAATTTAATCAGTATTACCTATATTGAAAGCTTAACTAGTAAAAGGAATTACAATTCTCAATAAATGGAAGAAATATTTGATCATATTGGACGACAAATACAATATTAAAATCCTTAGGAAGGTTTTTAATAACAATTCATTAAATGAAATTATTGATCACTGATTCAAATGTGATTCGAATAAAATTATTTAGTCATCAATCGTTACCCAATAAATTAAATTGATATAGGTTCAAATTTATGAACATATAATTATTTCACAGTCATCTGTACACTAGCTTTCAATAATTAAACAAATAAATTGATTGTAAACTTGGATTCTAAAAATTCAAGTTTACAAGATATTCGGATAATCTCTGGTTTAAGTCAGATAGCAGTATTGATTTTTATCTATAGAAATTTGATGATAATGTAGAAATAACTTTAGACATTTAATTGAGTAATGGTCAAACTTGTACGGCAAGTTTTTATCTACAAACTATAGGATGAGGAAGAAAGAATTGGTGGCTATGATCCTAAATCGAAAATGACAATCGAAAAAGGTAGATTGATGTTATCTGATTGTTGAATTTATTTTTATACAGAGAAATATCCATTCTGTAGATTGCGATATATATAATTGCTTAATGTATAAAGCCTCTATGATTATTCAAAATCTCTAATCTTAATTATGAAACACACCTCATATAATAATCTACATTATCAATGTTTTGATTGATTTATCCAATTACAAGTAAGGATGAAATCATTGACATTTCTATGTAATAGAATTATGTCTTCACAATTAAACTCAAAACATAAGAGTACAAATTTATGTATTTTATTTTTTCATTATATGTGAACAAAAGATTGTATTTCTTTTATTATTCAAATTTAATGACCGAGAATTCGTATATAGAACCAGAAACAAAAGTTAAATCCTATTTGTACAGCTGATTTGTTCGAAACAATTAATACATGCAGAAGACATATAGAAAAGGAAATAAATGTGAATAATATAATATAGTAATAAATTCATTATGAATTAATGTATATGTATAATTAAATAATACATATACTTATGATATGGATCTATTTGGTATATGTCGTCACGTACATATATATTATGTACGCATCCGTTTATTGTAAATATATTACTGCATATACGGTGCTGCTGTATATGTTTAAAAAAAAGGAAACACATTGCAACTCTTCAGTTGAATTCAAATTTTTGAAGGTTTTGACAGACAATTTCTTGTGGAAACTGTGTGTAAGTGTTAATTAAACTCCACAGTGTTTTATTTTCTGAGCCGTGATCTTGCGATTAGCTCTAACAATTTAATTTAGAATCCAACGGTTTCTCTCTAACAACAAGTGGACTTTCAGCAGACCCGTGGTATGCTGAGGACGCGTTTGTCCTTCTCTTTCAAAAGAAGTCATTACTTTTGAGACAGTTCCTCTTGTAACGCCTACCATTCAGGCAGTGTTTGTTACACTAGCGCCTGTCATACGGGCACCAACAATTTTAAAGTCCGAGAAGTTTGCAATTTTTATAAGCTAATAACCGACAGCTATCTTAACAGCTATGTTTCCACTTTGTTGTCCAACTCCTGTATGCATGATTAAGTATAAGTGTATATTGTTAGGTATATGTCTGCATATCTATGGTAATGGGTGCGTTTCTACGGCATTGCCTCCGAATCCAAATAATCTCTTAATTCACATCATTAATCTCCCTGTTCGTCTCATTCAATTGTTTCTCTGTTATGTTGAGTCGCTGCAGTGATATACGATGGTACTAAATGACAAGGAAACTCCTCTAACTTGCTTCACGAACGAGAAGTCATATAATTGATGAGGCAAACTAAGGTAAACTGTAGTTATCTGGTTAATTCGCCTCTGATTTAGTAACTACCTTTGCATGAAGTTAATTTAATAATCAATGTTGCTCGGTTATCGGACAATCGACATTATGAATTTGAAGCTCTTCAGTCAATATATGAAAAATTAAATCTAATGATTGAATATCTTTTTCCAAAGACAATAATTTTCTTCCATTTAAAACAAGATTCAATATTTTGTCTTCTATGGAAAAATATATGGAGCATGCAGTGTGTCTTTAGGTTTCACCTATTTAATAATCTGGAGTAATCTTATTTCTACTGTCATTATTTATAAGGGTTACTATTTATTCTAAATCATTACTCTTAATTAATTCACCCTACTGTGCAATTTACACATTATTTGAAGGTGCTCCAGTACTTTTTATTAATTAATGATCGCTTTCAACTAGTTGGAGAAAGTTTTATTCTTCGGGGATGCCTTTCTACAACAGGAAGACATTCAATAAACTTAATATGAACTTAGGTAGTTTTTACCCGATAAAATAACTATATAGGGTATGGTTATCAGTTAGTCGAAATTACTTTTCTTATTTGACGTGACCGCGTTGTGACTTAGGAAATCCTATATTACATTGATTGTCACGTGAATAATATGATATGTGGTTAATAACTAATTCATTTTCAATCATTATTTTTCTATTTATTGCCTATAATTGCATTGTTGATAGTATGTAGTATATCTACAGATAAAACGAAATTGTATTTTTTTGGTCTAAGAACCAATAAAAGATTTAGAACTGTGGTCAGAAAAAGCTGGACAGTTTTGTACATCTAGCTTAATCAATGAAAACCATATAATACAGGTTTAGGTAAATAACCATACATTGTTATTTACATGTTTAACATCTTATATCAACCCTCCAAAGTCCACTGTGAAATACCTATTTTAATTGCATTTTCTTCTTGCTAAGTCTCCTGCTGACTGGCGATTCTGTCCACACTTTGAAACATGGGACTACTTGGTCACTGCTGACTTTTATTTCATTTTGTGTCTTTTTGATAGGTGAAATATTAGGTGAAAATTTGAAACAATTAAATACTTTCTGATTGCTTTATATGAGAAATTTAATTACTGTTATATAAATAGATGATCTTTATTTTTTAGATTTGAATGATATTATGATGGAATATATTTAACTAAAATTAATTTAAAATGAATTTTATCAATGATTCATTGTAAAAAGGATGGCCTATATCAAAACTCGAATGGCCTATTTCATTTCATTTGAACGTTATTAATTATTTTTTTCAACGCCACTGGTAGTTTTAGAGGATGGTAGCGCTAGGGTTATGCTCTTCAACTTCAAGGTCCTAGATGTTAGTGTTAGGTAAAAACGGTAGGGTTCACTTATATCACCTCTTCATTTTCCTCTTTCATCCTTGAGGTGGGACCCCTGTAATAATTGTGACATATTTCGTATGAAGTAGCTTTTCTGCATTCAGGAGCTTTGTTACATAACTTTTTTCATGTCGCTTTCTTGTCTGGCAGCATCTTCAAAGTCCCTTGAATTTATTCTCACCTGAATGCTACCAAAATGGCATATAAATTTGTTTCGAGACATGCAGTAATAATTCTATACTAAACAAATAACATGATGATAAAATAGAATAATATTGATAGTCATATTTAGCAAATATTTAGTGATGTAATTAACGGGAATATCCTCCGCATTAATTAATTCAATGCTAATAAGTTTTAATGAGTTCATTGATATCTTCCAAAGTTAGAATTGCTTTCTGTTTAATTATTATTATCATAGATAATAACTCTCGATAAATCGTGATTATCAAAATAGGTTGTCATGGAATTATATTTCTGACGTGTTTGTTTATATTCAGGCATTCGTTTATCTTCTAATCATCAAAGCGATTAAACGTCAATGATTATGATTAAAAATGATTATGATATATGATCGTAATTCATTTTTTTATCACATTTGGAAGAACATTTTTCCAAGGAACAAAATTCATTCTTTGTTTCTGTTTGAACTTTTTTTAGCACAATACTTCTTGAGTAAAATTTAGATTTTCTTTGAAAATTAAGACGTTTCTTCAGATATTTTCATTTCAGTTTAGACACAAAATTGTTCAAATCGTCTCACCTTCGATGTATAATTTGATCACTATATTTCTATCTAAGCCATGATACAAAGTATGAATTGAAATATAGATGCTCAAAATAGAAACTTCAAGACACTATAGCTTGCTTCAAGATGATATAACGGGATTGTACAATCAAACATGAATTTTGAATGATTTATTTGATACGCAAAATCTTGTTTCTTGGAAAGCAACTCTGTAATATTGTGAAGCACTAAATTTTCAAATAAAATAAAGGCAAGGGGGCCTTTATGAAAAAAAAAAAAAAAAAAATATTGATATATTTTGGCTTTCGTTAAAGTACATATACCTAGCTTGTAATTTATAAAACTTTTTGCTTGTAGTTTAAAGTAAGTAGGGTTAAAACCCGACACCAAATAAAAAGTGTGGCACGGACATATAGAGTGCATGACATATGAAGGCAGCTCTAATTAAATTTAGTACGTATTTTAACCTTTAATTAGTATACATAACAATGTACTCTATGATATTAATAATGATATATTCAGGTAATTAGATCATAATGTGTTAAAGTGTATTTTGTCAATAAACATATATATATATATTAATTTAATGAGAAAGTGAAATAAATAAGTAAACTAAATAAACAACAAACAAACTAATGAGCGATGGGAAATTTTAGACTGCGTCTTCTTGATATATCTCTCCATTGTTTCTTACTCTAGGTATACCATTGATTTAATCTTTAAAAATTGAGTGTGAGGTATAATCTAGTTATTTTCTATATGTCAAAATCTTCAAACACTTGACTCTAAATCATTAGGCAAAGCAAACTTTCTTTCATTAAATAAATGTTTATTTTGTTTTGTTCTTCTAATAAACAAACTCTTTTCACTCTGTATGTTTGTAACATCTACCTGTTCAAAATATGTCGAAATGAATCAGATGTGTGCAACTGTAATAATAGTTCTAAATTTTTAGGCAGGTGTTAAATATATTTTAATTATAAATTACAATAAAAGTAAAATTAATGTTAACCAAACGAAATGTGATTATCGAATGAAAAAAAGAAATAGAGTATCAGCTTTGGAATAAAACTGAAAGAAAATGATATATGAACAATTTGATATTATATGAATATATGAAGCCCCATATTATTTAAATTCAGTTCTTCAAATAAATAATTAACCGTTTAACTTGGAGTCAAACTACAACACTGGGCTTAATTTACGGAAGGCTAAATTACCTAGAACCTTATACATAGTTACAATAGGTTAAAAAAAATATATAACATCTTTGAGGAATCAATTGTTTATTTTCACACATATACTTTACTCACGGAGAAATGGAGATTGAATCAACGTAGATAAAGGAGAGTAAAAGTTTTAAGACATGGATGGGAACAATTAACCGGTACCAAGGATCATATTGGGTCCCGAGAGTGTCTCCTTGCCCGCCTATTTAATTTAGTGATATTAATAAGTTAATTTTCTTCTTCTTTACGAAACAAAACGGTATTCTAAGTAGTAATTGTTACTCTCGGCTTGAATAAAGAATTTACAATTGGTAATTGAATAGTCATAACACGAGTTTCAGTTCAATATTATATTAAACTAAACGTTAAATTTTTTTAATATATCCATAGCAGCTCTTGTTAGTTGTAAAAATTGAAGAAAATTTATCGGTCCATGAAGTATCTTTTTTTGTCCCCGAAAAATTCGGATTTGCTCCATCTTTTTTACCCTAATTTCTCCTTCAACTATTATTTTATATTCTTTTTGATTATAAGAAAAAATACATAGTTAAAATCCATTGCATTTTAGAGAGAAAAATCATAAAAGGATTAAATTAATACTTATTATTTCAAATAATATCTATAATCAATTAGATTTCGATATTCAATGGAACGAAGACGTACTGAAGCTGATCCATTTAACTTTTGAATAAAATCAAATTAAAATTGACCCTATTCTTCATTACTCAATCTAATAGAATACAATTGGTTTAAAGTTTTATGAGGCTTAATTAACAGATGAGAAAAATCGTTTCGATTTTATGTGCGCTTCAGGAGCTTCCTTTTGAAAAAGCAATCAACGAGGCATCGATATTGAGGCTTGAAATCTTAGCAGTTCAACTAATTAAAGAGCGCTAAAAAGTAATCCAGTTTGTAATATGAGAAACCGTTTGCTCCACATATTTTGTACTAACAATAAAAGAAATTATATTGGCAGATTATCTATTGCACTGATACACAGAAAAAATAGGGTCGATACATTTTTAAAACTTATTTTAGACTATTTTGCAAAGGCGAATCCGAAAATAACATTGATTTTGGTCAATTAGGTCAACTTTGTATATATATTGCCATATATTGTTAACCTCCGTTCACTTCATTGAAGGATTTTTTTAGACTCCTGTAAAATTTCAGTGAATGTTAATCAGTTATGTCGGAAATTTTAATTTTTTTATATAGGTTGCATATCCTGGACTCCTTAGTTCCATGGTAAGGGAAATACTGTTCCAAATGAATAAATAAATGTATAAAGTGGTGAATTAATCATCTTATGGAGAAAATTCGTTATTTTCTGTGGTGACCTGAAGATGGTGAACTTCGGTCGGGTCTGTCTGCAGATGGTGACCTAATTAAGTGATTTTATTTACCATCTCAAATTTATATTACTTAAAATAATTTTTTTTTTATATATTCACAATTAGTGGAAAGAATTGACCTTATCAGGAGAAACGGATGCCCTTTTTAAGATTCAGTGCTGCAAATTTAGGCACTCTAAATCAGGTGGAAAAACTAAGACCTCATGTACCTTTTTATTTCTGTTCAGTATTATATTGTCGATCACTATAAATACAGGCCGTTATAGAATAAAAACAACCAGATTTGCAGAGTTAGGAAAACTGCCACTGGGAAAATTGCCATCTTTATTATAATATTCAATAAGGTATACATTTTATCACTATCAAAACTATAAATTCAAGTGAAATGCAGAATAGTACCTATATTAAGCATTTACTTGGGGTTACTATTAATAATTATTTCATTCATTCGTAAGTATTCTACTTTGTGAAAGAAATAATTAATTAATAATATGTATTTATTTTGTCACCATTTTTCAAGTAAAGAACCCTAATACGCATATTCGAGTATTCAATATATCATTCCAATTAAGTTGATGATTTTTTATAAATCGTATAGGAATTTGAAGCTAGTGTCATGATCTTCCAATTTCGGTCCTATTAGATTCTAAGTTCATAGTTTTTATTGAGTCTATTGTTGTATCAAATAAATGAAACACAGATATCTTTATTATTATCGTTGCTTACCCATATCTTTCAAGATATATCTATTTAAATTTTAAGCGCTACTTACTTTGTTAGTAGTGAGAAAATACTGTATTTTTAACCATTAAATTAATAATTCATCAAATGTGCAGCAAGAATTATAGATACTTAATTACAATTAAAATACTTAATTTTCTATTCAAATAAAACCTATTTTCCATAACGAAATATGTGATAATATTTGATCTATTAAGGATAGCGGGACCCTATAATTTTATCCCACAAGTAATTTTGCAATCGTAAGCTTCATTAGGCTTCTTCACGTTCATTAATTTACTTCAGTGATTAATTAATTGTTTTTTTACTATTTTCAATGTTATGACAAAATTGAATAATATTGATTAAATATATAAGTGTTATTTTTTATTAACTATAAGTATAATTACAAAGAATTATTATTCACTATGAGAGTAAGTCTTCTAATATTGCAAGGACTGTTAAATTTATTTTTAATTACTGTTTATCTAGTTTTTTCATATAACAATCTACTTTGAAAACAAAATTAAAAATATTTCAGTCTATATCTATAATTGGGATATAATTACTTCACTAATTACAATAGTGTTAAAAATTATTTGAATTTAGTTATTGAAAAGAAAACTGACAGTTTCTTGACCATTATAAATTTACCTGATGTGTAAAAGCGGTAGTGAATGAAGTATCTAATTTTTGTTCACCTTGTACTTCATTTACGGACGAGAGGAGTATTACATTGAAAAGTGAAACCTATTTCTTCCCTGTTAAATTATAGTGTTCCAGATACTATATGAAATCATTTGTTTATTATAGAAAAGATTAATAGTTCAGAACATTCTGAATGGAGCCTAAGTTTTTTTTCCATATATACCAATAACCAATTTATTGAATTAATACCCCAAAAGCTGGTACTAGTAGAATCATAACTATATTCAGCGGACAAGTTAAACAGTTGGGATTCAGAGTATATTCACATAACTGTATATAGTAATTAATTTTTATTGCAGAAATATATCAGTCGATCATATGAGTCATCTGGTGTAATTTCTCGTTAAAAATAATGGGGTTTCAATTATATTGATGTAACTTAGCAATCTTCACATAAGGTTCGTGTCTTCGTATTTTTTTAATACTGATTGTTCTATTATTCAGTGAAGTGGTTAGATCAATTTTCGAATTAATTCATTTTATATATTCTATTACAAATAGAAATTCACTAAACAAACAAAATAAATGTGATTGATATTGAAACAACTATTATCACAATAATTATCACAACAATTATCACAACAATTATCACAACAATTATCACAACAATTATCACAACAATTATCTCAACAATTATCACAACAATTATCACAACAATTATCACAACAATTATCACAACAATTATCTCAACAATTATCACAAACAATTATCACAACAATTATCTCAACAATTATCGCAACAATTATCTCAACAATTATCGCAACAATTATCTCAACAATTATCACAACAATTATCGCAACAATTATCACAACAATTATCTCAACAATTATCGCAACAATTATCTCAACAATTATCACAACAATTATCACAACAATTATCACAACAATTATCTCAACAATTATCACAACAATTATCACAACAATTATCACAACAATTATCTCAACAATTATCACAACAATTATCACAACAATTATTCAACAATTATCTCAACAATTACCACAACAATTATCACAAAATAACTTCGGTAAAAATCCAATATATTTTTTCTGTACATTACGATTAAAGCATTTTGATACTCGGTTTAAAAATTATAAATGATTGAAAGATAATAAATGATCACATAATATTTTGTTGAATTGCTTACAATTTGCAGATAAAAAAATACACCATCAAATAAATACGTTTCATTAGTTATATTTAAATCATTTAAATATTAAGCCTAATTATTCAGACATTAGTTTTTAATATTTTCTCTATCTTTCATATCACTATATTGAATTGTAAGGCGTAAAAATTAGTTACTGCTTTTTATTACAGTTTTTTGGATAATTTTGTTGATGCATGTATTGAATTTTCATTTAATGGCAAATTATTCACTTCTTTTGAAAATGAATGAAATGTCGAAAAATTGAAAATAATTATGAATAAATTAAAAAAATGCTTCCTCTCTTCAGTATTTTAGAAATCAAAGGAAAGCAACACAGAAAATCTGAGACATGCCGATTCAAGGTACTTCACGGACCGTATCATTTTCATCTCCTAAGCGAAACACTTAAGCGTATCAACAGTAACTTATACTTAAGTGTATCAACAGTAACTCTGTTATACTTAAGTGTATCAACAGTAACTCTGTTATACTTAAGTGTATCAACAGTAACTCTGTTATACTTAAGTGTATCAACAGTAACTCTGTTATACTTAAGTGTATCAACAGTAACTCTGTTATACTTAAGTGCATCAACAGTAACTCTGTTATACTTAAGTGCATCAACAGTAACTCTGTTATACCCAAGTGTATCAACAGTAACTCTGTTATACCTAAGTGCATCAACAGTAACTCTGTTATACTTAAGTGTTTCAACAGTAACTCTAATATAATTAAGTGTATCAACAGTAACTTTGTTATACTTAAGTGTATCAACAGTAACTCTGTTATACTTAAGCGTATCAACAGTAACTCTGTTATACTTAAGTGTATCAACAGTAACTCTGTTATACTTAAGTGCTTCAAAGTGTTTCAGGTTAATGCACTTAGATTCTACTGAAATTACTCTCATTATTTCAACTAAGGATAATTTGAGACACTAAAGTGCATCGCACTGAAACACTTTCCAGCTCCTGCATTGGAGACGAATCTTTTACTGTAACTGCGAAACATGCCGCATGAGTACGTTTCAGTTTGGTTCAATTTCAGTGTAATCATTGCATACAAAAATGTTTGAATAACCAATTTATTACGTATTGTGACTACGATACGTTTAATAATTTTTTTAGGTTACATTCCACAGTAACTAATCAAAAAAAAAGTGAATCCGTAATGAATTTTTGACACTTTACTAATTTAACATTTCCAAAAAGAAACTTGGCTAATGGTAATTTTTTTAGATATTCAATATTTGGTCAGGGTTAAATGACATATGACAAATTTGTAAGATTTGAAAATTGTAGGAAATTTATAGAAAACTGCGATTTGAGAAAGTAACACCATGTACGCGAAGACTAGTGTATATTGATTTTTACTTGGAAAGATAACTACAGAATAGTGATGCCTTCATTTATAATTATACTATAACATATTTGAAGGATTAACTGATTGGAATACTTCAATATAGTAATTGTTGTTACTTCACCAATGTATTTTTTGGCTTATTCTTACTTTAAATGATTATTAAAATCATTATTTCTTGAGTCAAATGCGTAGTTAACTATAGCACTAGACAGCCAAACGTTCATTCAGCCAAATGCCATTCAAGTTCAAAGTCTAGAGAACCAAATTTCTATTCAACCTAATGTCTCTACCTTCAATCAGCCAAATGTCTAAGCAGACAAATGTCTCATTATCAGAATATATAATCAGCCAATTGCCTAATTAGCTTCGTAAATATCAGGTTTTAATGTAATGCTTATTTTAATTCAACTGTCAAGTTTCGATTTGTATAAGATGTTTGTTTATACAAATGTACATAATTTAATTAATTTATCTTTGAAGTGCTATAATGCTTTTTTCATTTCTATATAAATAATCATAACTTAAATAGCTAATTTGAAGCCATTTTGTTTTAATTTGAAAATTGTTAAATTTATAATATTAAACCTATTCAACTGAAGATTTTTTAGGGAATGATATAATGTTCTAAAATAACGATGTAAATTAAAGGTCCTCTCAAATCTAATTTTGTTTTACTTTATTCATTAGAACTAAAGTTACTGATTACAAAACAGCAAACCATTTCAAATTTGATTCTATAGTTTTATCATAATTTGTAATTAAAAAAATCTGTTCTTTCTTCCACCCTCTGAATTTCAAGCAAAGAAAAAGGATTCATCGCTTCTTGAAAAATTCAAAACTATAAAAAGCTTTTAGTTACCTACACCGGTATCTAATTACCATTACCCTATAGAAAAATATAAGGTAACTAAATATGAACCTATTTACCTAATTTCTATAAATTTACGATAATATGTGATAAGTTGGAATGCAGCCTTTTTCTTCTATTGAATTTTAGAAAGAGTGGATGTTGAATGTGAATATTTTTTCTATAATTAATTATGACCAGAACACTCGATTGATTTCCTTTCTGCTAACTGTTATATGTTATATGTATAACCTTAACTCTGCAAATTTAATGCAATTTTTGATATTTTTCAATTTTGAGTGGAGAGGACCCTTATGTAAAATACAGCTATGAAATTAGGAAGGATTGATTATTGCATAAATCGCAATTATTTCATCTCATGCAATATCTGTTTCTATCTGTCCAGCCCTACAATAATATATGTTCGAAAAACGCTGATAGGATATGTAAAATAATATTCAAATAAATAAATGGTCTAAATAATTAAACAAACTTTTATTTTATTCAGTTGAAAATATGGAAGTTGAAAACAATAATTATTGCGTAAATTGAACTCTCATCAGTGTCTATAAAATTAAAAATGCCGTTATTTTTGACAGTATACTCACAATAGGGGATATAATTCAATAAAAGAGTGTCATAAAGTATTTTCATCACTTTGTGCAGAAATCACAAATAGATATTAAACCATTTTAAAAAGCATTAGGGTAATTTATTGAAGAAGAAGAATTCTACCCATCTTATCTATAGGTATTTTTAACGAGGGAATATCTGTACTTTACAAAAGAGTTTTGAATTTCTGTACTGAATTCGATGTTTTTGTACCAATTCAATTTGAGTAGAGACACTTTCGGTCCAATTTCTCAATTGCATAGACACAGAAAACGAAAATAATTCTAGAATTGCTCATCTGAAATCAGGTTAGGAAAATAATCTGATTTGCATATCTCATACTCTGCAAAAAATAAAAACAATTGTCCTAATTATATCAAAGTCTGTTATCTTCTTTTGAAGAATAATCTATATCAAATATTCACTCAAATGATTTTGGTGAAAGATAAATAAAGAACCGAATGGTATGAAATCGGCGATGATCCACCAATAAATCAATATACACTATTATCCTAATGTTTCCCTTAATAAACTATTCAAAACTTTTAATAGACATTAAAGCTGTCATTTCGTAGCTAGAGAGATGGGTGGAAAACATAATGAAATAGAAACGCTACTTTATTATCCCTGATCAGAAGCTTCAAGTTTGCTGATATATTAGCCTCTCCATCAAGTTTCTTTCTCAGGTTGTCACCGTGGGATGTCCTCCACAGTAAATAGTGAAGTTTATCTCTTCTTCATTGCCGTTAATCCCACTCGATCTTAACTCAACTGCTTGCTGCCATTTTCCTAAGTAGGTTTAGTCCATCATTCAAGGCGGGGAATTTTGAAAGTTTTAATCTCAGAGATTTATGATCATCTGGAAAAAGTAGCCCTGGCTTTATCTGAGGTGGAGAGTTTTCTATACACAAGTAAGGCTTTAATTTAATATACTTATCAAAATTTACTTATATTATAGATGATTAAGTATATTAATTCCACTTTATTTATATTTCTTGCCCAAATGCTACATATATAAATAATTTTTATAGATTATTTTGAAATACGAATGTCTAATTTTAGGCTATAACTACAGTGGAAACTTTAAAACAAAATCATATAAAAAATTGTTAACAGTTCGTATACATATTATCTATGAGTTTACTTAATGATAATTATTAGCATTCTGAAATGACTGTTTAGGAAATAAAATATATCATGCCACATTAAAACTGTTGTTTCAACAAAAAATGACACAATAATGATAATAATAACGGGGTGAAGTTGTCGTATATAAACTCATTTAAGATTAATTCATTAACTCTTTATTACAAACATTTCTATAAAATACGCTATACAGTCTTTACGTTATACAGTCTTTACGCTATACAGTCTTTACGCTATACAGTCTTTACGCTATACAGTCTTTACGCTATACAGTCTTTACGCTATACAGTCTTTACGCTATACAGTCTTTACGCTATACAGTCTTTACGCTATACAGTCTTTACGCTATACAGTCTTTACGCTATACAGTCTTTACGCTATACAGTCTTTACGTTATGCAGTCTTTACGTTATACAGTCTTCACGCTATACAGTCTTTACGCTATACAGTCTTTACGCTATACAGTTTTTACGCTATACAGTCTTTACGCTATACAGTCTTTACGCTATACAGTCTTTACGTTATGCAGTCTTTACGTTATACAGTCTTCACGCTATACAGTCTTTACGCTATACAGCCTTTACGCTATACAGTCTTTACGCTATACAGTCTTTACGCTATACAGTCTTTACGCTATACAGTCTTTACGCTATACAGTCTTTACGCTATACAGTCTTTACGCTATACAGTCTTTACGCTATACAGTCTTTACGCTATACAGTCTTTACGTTATGCAGTCTTTACGTTATACAGTCTTTACGCTATACAGTCTTTACGCTATACAGTCTTTACGCTATACAGTCTTTACGCTATACAGTCTTTACGTTATACAGTCTTTACGTTATACAGTCTTCACGCTCTTCAGTCTCTACGCTATACAGTCTTTACGCTATTCAGTCTTTACGCTATACAGTCTTTACCCTATACAGTCTTTACGCTATACAGTCTTTACGCTATACAGTCTTTACCCTATACAGTCTTTCACTATACAGACTTTACGCTATACAGTCTTTGCACTATACAGTCTTTACGCTATACAGTCTTTACGCTATACAGTTTTTAAGCTATTCAGTCTCTACGCTATACAGTCTTTACGCTATACAGTCTTTATGCTATACAGTCTTTACGCTATACAGTCTTTACGCTATACAGTCTTTGCACTATACAGTCTTTACGCTATACAGTCTTTACGCTATACAGTCTTTACGCTATACAGTCTTTACGCTATACAGTCTTTGCACTATACAGTCTTTACGCTATACAGTCTTTACGTTATACAGTCTTCACGCTATACAGTCTTTACGCTATACAGCCTTTACGCTATACAGTCTTTACGCTATACAGTTTTTAAGCTATACAGTCTTTACGCTATACAGTCTTTACGCTATACAGTCTTTACGCTATACAGTCTTTACGCTATACAGTCTTTATGCTACACAGTCTTTACGCTATACAGTCTTTACGCTATACAGTCTTTACGCTATACAGTCTTTACGCTATACAGTCTTTACGCAATACAGTCTTTACGTTATACAGTCTTTACGCTATACAGTCTTTACGTTATACAGTCTTTACGCTATACAGTCTTCACGTTATGCAGTCTTTACGCTATACAGTCTTTACGTTATACAGTCTTTACGTTATACATTACAGTTTTTACGAAATTCTGTTCATACATTTTACTGTTTTAATGTTATACCGTGTTTACATTATATGCAGTCATTACGATTTTACGTATAAGTCTATTTCAGTTCATTCAAAACTGAAGAGTTATTCAGTTTTTACGTTGTATGAGTAGAAGAATTTGTAAGGTTTACATAAGAAGACTCTAAAGAGGAACAGTGATATCGAATGGAAAGTGTAGGTATAGATGTGGAGGTAAACAGGAAGTCTATGCAAGTTACTAAAATATTCTTGTCTATATTTAATAAATGCCAAATGAAAGTGTAATTAGGGAAATAATTGGCATAAAGAAGAATAAGTATTAATGAATTATAAATATATCGAAAGAGCAATTAAGTTTTATATAATTAATATTCATCAACAAATACTCCAATTTGGGATATATTCTCAGTTAAATTTTTGTTTTCAAATTATCTTAAAAACTGAAATGTAATTTTGAATAATTATCTATTCCAAGATAGTTGTTTTCGTGTCCTCCCAAATGCCGGTTATTTTATTGTAACGGATATATGGTGCTTTAGTTTGAATTTGTACAGATGATATCAAAATAATATACTATTCAGTTAGTGTGACGGACAGACAGATGCTGTTGGTTCGGAAAATCAGCATTGAAACTACAGAGTAATAAAACTAAATTTTTTAGATATGACCATAAAACAATTCATTCAAATAACTAAACAGAAAATAATGGATAACTAATGAGTAGGGTTATGACAATATGCGTTTAAAATCGTAGATCCCGAAATTATTATAGACGGAGTATAAAACAGTATTGGATCGTTCCAAGTAAGCGGTATATAATATTCGGCACTAAGACTTTTCCCCGACGGACTTTTCCCCGCCTGGACTATTCCCAGCTTGGACTATTACCCGTCGGACTTTTCCCCGCCTGGACTATTCCCAACTTGGACTATTACCCGTCGGACTTTTCCCCGCCTGGACTATTACCTGCCGGACTATTCCCCGCCAGACTTTTTCCTGCCGAAAAAAATATTAGTATTTTGAGCTATCAAATTATGATTTCGATAAAACAAACCATTTATCAATAGAAGATACATTATATAAACAGACTTACAAAATAATACAGTCTTATTTTTAACTTTGATTTCCGTATGTGTTCATATTGGTCGTTTTAATTTTAAGACTGTACTTTCATAATTAAGATATGCTGCAATTTTCTAACATTATGGCAATTCTAAACGATTGCTAAATGTTGCAATTTAGTCTATGCAGCTAGCAATTCAGTTTATTCCAGCTCTAAAGTTATATGTATCGCGAATTTATTATTTTCTTTGCCAGCTATTATTTCACGGTAACTATCAAAAACATCAAAATTATAATCCAGGTGAGGTTATTAGAAGCAATTGGTTCAGAAATTCAACATGTCTCATTTTATCGCACAATTCCATATTTTCGAACACGTTAAAATTTCTATATAATAATCATTATTTAACTTTTATTTCAATTGGTACTCATGATACCAATTTGAATAGATGTTAAAAAATAATTATCATATATTCTTTTCTGACGTGTTCGAAAATGTAGAACCAACCAATAACTTGGAACTAAGTACCCTACAACCAAAAATAATTCACAGATCATAACATTGCTGTTTGTTCAATGAAACACAATAATTATAGACATCTAAGTATCTATTAATTACTTACCTCTACTGAGTGAGAGTTAAGCCATGGTTAGATTTTGAAACCTTTAATAAATTCACTATTTTAAACTTTCATCAGTGAGACACTTTTTATTAATAGGCTTATGTAGTACTTTAACTTTTAAACAAATTTACTTCCTTTATAACTCATAGAAAATGAAATATATAATCAACGAGTGACAATTATAAAATTCTGGTTACTTTACCTCGTTATAGTTACCGTTTGGTAACTAAACTGAGTTGTGATTTGGTAACTAAAGCGGGGAATGCCTGTATACTAATTTGATAATTAATATACTGCTGAATTAATAACCCTACCATAGATTTGTATTACACCTAACATTGGCCTCTTTTTATAGTGTCCTTTTTTTATTATGTAGAATTAATATTTATACCTTATAGAATTAACAATGGGTTAACCATTATCATGAAATACTTAAGTTAATGTGTAGAAATCCTTAAATCAAGACTTTTCAAGTAGTCAGATTTGAGGACGATTTAGATATAAAGTCGTACATTTTCTCTAAAAATTTCCGATCAAAACTAATTATCAAAAGAGTAATTGCAAAACAGGTTCGGTTCAAGGAGTTGGTAAATGACCGATTTCCATGCAACAATGTTAAAAAAAAAATCCAAAAAATTGGTTAGATACGACAGCACTCTGATTTAAAAATTTCACGGCAATAGATTTATTGGTCAAAACGATATTTTCCAAAAAATGATTAAAAAATCTAAATATTAAATTGTCTTCCAGAGTTTAAATTAAAAAAAAAATAGGCAGGGAAATGTCCGGCGGGAAAAAGACCGGCGAGAAAAGTACAGCGGGGAAAAGTCCAGGCGGGGAAAAATCCGGCGGAGAATAGTCCGCCTGGGAACAGTCTGGCGGGGAATAGTCCGTTTCCCATAATATTCGATAACATTTTATATTTTTCGTTTATGACATTCTTAAGATCTATGATTTTGAATGCATATTGTCATGACCATTTACTGATTTTAAAATTCTTCATTCTCATAGCGATAAGTACAGTAACCTCATGTTTAATTCAGTAAGGTGTAGTTCTATTAGCATAATTCTTAGCTTTTGGAAGACTGAAATCTAGAAGTGCGCAACATTCCTTATTTCCCCTCCACCAGCAATATATTATTCATACAAACATCTCAAGTTGAAGCAATAAGTTTGTGAGGCAAATTCGAGAGATGCTTCACAATTGCTGTCACTGTCTCTTCGTCTCATGGACTCACTAGATTATAAAAAGAGAATTCTAGGCACTGTTCTACACGGAGATAAAAAGAGAATTTTAGGCACTGTTCTACACGGAGATAAAAAGAGAATTCTAGGCACTGTTGTACACGGAGATAAAAAGAGAATTCTAGGCACTGTTCTACATGGAGATAAAAAGAGAATTCTAGACACTGTTCTACAAGGAACTAAAAAGAGAGTTCTAGACACTGTTCTACACGGAGATAAAAAGAGAATACTAGGCACTGTTCTACATGGAGATAAAAAGAGAATTTTAGGCACTGTTCTACACGGAGATAAAAAGAGAATTCTAGGCACTGTTCTACACGGAGATAAAAAGAGAATTCTAGGCACTGTTCTACATGGAGATAAAAAGAGAATTCTAGGCTCTGTTCTACACGGAGATAAGAGAATTCTAGGCACTGTTCTACACGGAGATATAAAGAGAATTCTAGGCACTGTTCTACACGGAGATAAAAAGAGAATACTAGGCACTGTTCTACATGGAGATAAAAAGAGAATTCTAGACACTGTTCTACAAGGAACTAAAACGAGAATTCTAGGCACTGTTCTACATGGAGTTAAAAATACACTTAGTAAAGTGTGTTACAATATCGACTTTATGAAAATTGTCCTGTCAACGAAATATCCTGTCGACTTCATGTCTGTCAACTTTATGTCTGTCGACTTTATGTCTGTCGACCAAATATTTTTCGACGAAACGTCTGTCAACCCTTCGACTGCACTTCAATCAACTTTCTTAGACATGAATTGAAATAGAATTTGAAGTAAATAGAATTTGAAAATAACTTTATGACTTCTAGTTTATGAAGATTTTATACCGAGAATGATGAAATATCTTAAATATCTAAATTCAATGAAAGTAAATATGAAGGTAAATAATAAATGATAAATTGCCATTCCGCTGAATGTATTTAAAACCATTACTTAATTGAATGTTGGTATTCCACTGATAGGAAAGCTGTCATTTATGAAGTTAGTTTTATCGTAAAGATTTAATTTCCCTGTTAACTGTTGATTGTTTATGACCGATCATGTAACTGCAGAATGTAATTCTTCATTCACGAATTTTAGGCTAATCACGCAGGGCATTATTCATGTGTTTCGAAAAGTTATCCCCATTGGCCATTGTACGATTCATTTCTTTTACAGAGAATAGTGATGAAGCATTGAGTTCCTCCCCATCGGACTAATTTCCCAGTAGATCTGCAGACTATTGTCTTGTTAGTCATTGGTGGAAGTAATGGCCAATCACAACTCACTGATTCGTACAAAAGTCTCCGCTGATTGGAAGACATGTTTGCTCAATGGCTTGTTTTAATAACTGATAGCCTTCAATGATTAGAAACTATCTCTATATTGCCTTCAGAGAAGTTATGGTGGGACATTAACGATTCAACTGCTTCCCTTTTTTTCTTCTATGGTGGCCCCACTATAATAATCTCTTTGTATATATCATAATATCATAAAAATTTAACCTACACAGTTCGTATAAATTCTGTTCGTATAATTAGTATTAAGTTTATAAATATTTAGTCTACTCTAATAATGAGAGTATCAAATTGCCATTCAATTCCTATATAAATATAATTTAACTGCAACAAAATATTTACTTTATTTCCACATAATTGTCGGATACTGTCGCAGTTTTCAGTTTCATCAATATTCTGAGTATAAAAAGTTGGGGACCTGAAAAATCCGATGTCAGCGTTTCTGATTACTCTATAAGCAGAAGTTTTAAAAACTACAAAATAAAGAAGATTGGATTTTGAAAATAAAATAAAATAACTCTGTGTCTATAAAAACAGGAAAATAAAGTTTGGACTTTTTTTATTTTTGACATTTAAAAGATTGGAGCAACATTACCAATCATCAAGAAATATTATATTTTGTTGTCTATTAATAAAATAATTATACTATATAATTATCTTTGTAAAATAAAGTAAAAAATATGTAACACTGCTACGAACTTTCAGGATAAATTCATATATTCATTGTTATTAATTTTAAATCCTATTTAAAAAAAAACTTTTATGCCTTATGCTTACAATTTAGATGTATAAATAGTGAATAATAAATACACCGAAATTTTGGGATGACACCCTATTTACATTTTAAGAATGTACAGTAAGTAATAATTATTTCAATTGCAATCGGAAATAATGTATATTGCATATATATAGATTAAAACGTTCTGTTTTACATATTTTAGTATCTCGAAAAATACTTCCCCTAACAAGTCAACAGTCTTGTCTGTTGAACAGTTTAAAATAAGTCAATTTCAGTCTGATTAAAAGAGAAGAAAAATGGCTCCCGACCATTTCTTCTTTAATTGTAGTCGTCTCCTGAATTCTCTCTTAAAATATGTGGATCTCACGAACGTGCAATCAGGAATGTCCCGAGCGAAACGTCCTGTTAATTAGGACCCGAGCAATTTATTGCTAACGAAGGATAACCTCATTACGGAATGATTTCAACTAATCAAAATGAGAAGCAATTTGTAACCTGCTTCACGAATTTGAAGGACTGTTTTCGTTACTAAGGATTTAATATTTTAATTAGGTCGAGAGTGGGATTTTTGGTTACGAGTTTATTTCGCCTTTTGCAATATTTTCTGCCCACTTTTCTGTCACCTGAAGTCACGATGTAAATACTAGGAATATTTCACAGTTCCATCTCTATAAATTTGAGGTTAAAGGGACAGAATCATAGACAGTGGGAAGAGAAACTCAGAAAAAAGAAGCCATATTTCGTTTCATATTTTCTCACTTAATAAACTCCTGCAAGTTGGCGTTTGGTGAATCTAACGCCCGGAATATTTCTCGGATCGTAATTCTTTTGTTTAGTTTTTGGACTGGAGTTTCATATGACTAAACTGCCTTACACGGATTGAAGCTGAATTGCCTTCTGTTGTTTCAAGGAAAAAAGTGCCGAGGAAGAAATAAGTGTTTGTGTTGTTACAGTCGGGATTGAAATAAACTGAGGGAATTCCCTCACTGTCAGGGTAAAAAGAAAGGGGCTTTCAGGGAAACTTCCACCAAATGATTCATTAGAACGATTGCAGCTCTATATTGCTCCACTTTCTCAGATTTTCTTTGCAATATTTTTCAGGGGAAAGATTGGATTCTAATGAACGCAATATCACTTTAGAAAATGAATTTTAAACCTTCTATCATTGTAATTATTAAGATTAATTTATTAGAAGTTTATTTTAAAAATAATTCCTTACAAACTTTCAAATCTTATAACTATAAACGCCAAAATTAGGTTAACAGAAATAAAATAAAAATAGTACATCCAAGGTGATGGCAAATTCCACAAATTAAATAAGAATTTTGGTGTAGGTTATTTAATATTCTGTCCAAGTGTTTCCGTTTTTCTCTGTAAGGACAACAAAGACAAAAAAAATGAGTACCCAGTTAAAATTCGGTGCAGTATAGCGGACGTTTTACTGTAGTTTATGGCAGTCTCAGCATTTCTAAGCAGCGCTCAGCAGATAATCTCTGCTTTCTACAAATGTTTACCGCGACCTACGGAGGCCACGGCAGTATAAGGACGAGATAATCTGTGGAGGTTTGACGCGTTATTATCTGCCGAAAACTCTGGAGAACAGAGCATAGAAAATCTTCAGAGTTTATAGTCGATAATATTGGCTAAAATCTCCAGAGATTGAAGCACCACATATTGCTCATGAATCATAATCCAACAAATTAATTTGAACAAAAATACAACTTCTTTATCGATAGCTAATAATAGGTAATAATAGCTATAGTTAATTAATTGGTGGATAGCCCTAATATAAAATAAACATTAATCACTATTGTTCTTGGTACTCAGCTATGGTTTGGCTCATTCAGTTTTATATTAAATCTATTGCTACCTAATATTTATTTAACCACGGATATCATTGAGTAATTTGTATGCGTTTTTATATTTCTCATTTGTCAGAGTGAACCACTAAATTTTTTTAAAGTAACACTTACAGAAGATCAAAGCATTAGTGAAGTCTGACAATGTTGATATCAGGCTTTATCAGAATACAGTTTTTCTGTATCTTCTCACTGAATGAACTGAAACAGCTCTCATCAGACTCACACATCGATCATATAGGTTCTAATAGTACTTCCATGCATACATATGACTGAGAATCGTAGATACAGGAGACATTCTTAAATAATTTCCATGAATATCAAAGTGCTGATGCTTGATTATAGATAAAATGATTTATAAAGATAAATTATAAGCATACTAAACTACCATTGCATATAATGTTTTCAATTTATAAGATATTAGGTAATTATTTACCCTGATGTAGGTTATTATTTGTCGAATTAAACTTTTGGCATGTGAGAATATATAAAATATATCATAGGTATATGGAATATATAATGACATTCTTATAAACAAGCTGACATTGGCCTTAGTTTAATAAGTTTACTCCAATATGTATATATTGTATATAATGCATACAGTATACTGCATATATATAGTTAGTACAGAAAATTAATTTGGTTCATCTAACAACGATTCAATATTATAAGTGAAAAAATTGCAATAACTAACCAGTTAAAATTATATACTAATATTATTATAACATTAATCATTAGGGTTGAGACAATATGCACTGCATATTATGCAGTGTATGCACATAAATATTTAGTGCATATTCGCTTGAAATATGCATTTTCATAAAAGGCATATGCATTTTATAAAACGCATATGCATTTTATAAAACGCATATGCATTTATAAAACGCATATGAAAAATATATGCATTTATAAAACGCATATACAAAATATATGCAGCAAATAATTTTTAATTTTAATTTAAAAAACATTACACGTATGGATTTCTCGAAATAGGCTGTTACTAAGAAGCTCATATATTTTAATTTTTTTTTATTTTATTATTAAATGTAAAAATATTTAAAAACTAAGTGGTAGAA
Organism: Caprella mutica; assembly: GCA_947561585.1. Taxonomy (NCBI): domain Eukaryota; kingdom Metazoa; phylum Arthropoda; class Malacostraca; order Amphipoda; family Caprellidae; genus Caprella; species Caprella mutica. The sequence goes on along the minus strand of CANNZV010002632.1, from coordinate 9,179 downwards.
TAAAGGATGTTAATTAATATCTTTTAATTAAAGATAATTTCAATATATTGAAACACTTATTACAAAGCTGCTTTCAAGTACATTTATCAAGTCTTGAATATGAAGAATCTAGTATACAGGTAATTAATTAAAGCTCATACAGCGAGCGATCTTTAAACGGACACCCTCTAAAACAGACAAAAATTATCTGTTCTTCTGGCCATGAAACTCCTACAACAACCTCTTTAAACTATATAGTTTAACTAATATTCTATTCGTCTACCAATTATCTAGTCGTATATTTATTATATTCAAGGTATTACAATTTACAATAAACACTCAATGTTTTGTTTATAAGATTTTCAGTATTTTGATTTTGTTACTCATTTCCTACACATTTTCTTTGATTAGAGAAACTATATAAAATTAAAAAGAGGTGTAACTCCCCTATATTTTCACTTGGTTTAGTTACTAATATCTTTGTTTCATTTTACTTACCTTATTATTTCGTACCTACGAACAATTATATGAGTAAGTTATATAAATATTTTAAAATTTTCATTAAAATATTTATTCAGTAATAATCTGAGATTATTTACCCTTTCTTTATTTACACGTTTCTTTGAAATGCTGTTAAAGAAAACTTAAAAGTTAAAATCCCCAATTAAACTAATAATTTTTGTCTTTTGTAGGGGGGGGGGGTACCTGTATACTGTCCATTGTACGAGCTTTACCTGTATTTATATTATACAAATGAATATATACAGTAACACTAGTTTAGAAAATAGGAAAATCAGTCGATAAGTTTAATTAAATTTTATTATTACCCTTTGCAAATTTGCAGAAGGTTATATTTTATCCGGCATTTATTTATTTATTTATTTATCATCTTGTTATTCGCATAACTGAAGCAATGTTAAACCAAATTGCCTATAATTTGGTGAAGCGATTGGTCAATGTCCAGTGAACTTCTTGTAGAATTTTGGAGCTATGCACCCGGTCAAAGGTTAAGGTCATTGTTATTTATAACTCAAAAAGTATTGAACCATATTGCATGAAACTTGGTGGGACGATCTGTCAATATACAGGGACCATTTTGTCAGAACAGGTCAAAACGACGGCGAAGGTATGCGCTCTACCGAGTGCACTTAATCTAGTTACTGTATATTTTAGGTTTTCAAAACTAAAATATTCTTTTACTGAGAAAATATCTCCTCTACATCATATGAAACAAGAGGTGCGTATAGAAGACTCGCCATAATTGATGGGCCAAGTTATTTTAAGATTTTATGTAGATTGACTTGAATGACTAGTGCAGATTATCCTGTGAAAATTGAATTAATGTCTGATTTAATGATTTAAATCCTTCATTTTTGGATAATATTTAGTGATTAGTCACTGATTACTAATATAAGCTTTACGTAATATTTCTATCATAAATATTCATGAGAAAGTTATAATTTTTTTTATCTCTGTGATTACTTTAGAAATTGACCTGCCTTGCACCTCAATTTGCTCTATTGTTAATGGAATTACGGAGAAAGTTGAATCTATGAACACAAGACCTACTTTCATTATTTCTATGCTCTGTAGAAGTTTTTGACATTTTCACTCTGATAATTATCTGGAATATTAAGAAGCAGAGTTCAACAAAGTTCTCCACCTCGTTATAACCTACCCTATATAATAATTTAAATTTCTAAGTAGAATAAAAATCTAGCTCTTTTTCATTCGCCTGATACTATTCATTAATAAATGTAGAAGTTTATCATTCGAATACCAAAAATCAACTTATTTTACTAATCGTTTTCTATTTGCATATTATTTTTTCTAATGTGAATCTAATTTGCATATGCACTTTCTATTTTGCATATGCATTTTCTATTTGCATATGCATTTCAAGATTGGCATATGCATTTCAAGATTGGCATATGCATTTCAAGATTTGCATATGCGTTTTTTATATGCATATGCATTATTTCACCAATATGCAAGATATGCAAAGTCACAACCCTATTAATCATGTATTTGTTCTTCATCCGCGCCATTTAAATAAGTAGGTATATTGGAATACAAGAATACCAAATAACACGAAATCATTATTGAAAAAATCGGTCATTCTTAATAATTATTTAAAGATAAAATCATTTCCATGCTGAAAATATCAAAAACAGGGTTGCAAAACGAAATATATAGAACAATTATTTTGTACGTTCTAAAGAAAAATATCGGATTTTTTTATTGAGAACCATTGAACCTGCCGTATTTTGAATTGTTTCTAGTTTAAAATAAGGTTCTGTGGTGAATTAATGTTTTAAGTTATTAATTTATTGGTGAAAGTGGAATTGTGTATCTATCATGTGTATAGTATTTAAGAGTTCAGTGGTTATTGTATCCTATTGAAAAAAAAATAGCTATGCTAGGCTATAGTATATTATATAATCTAGCCTATATAGCTAATTTGTACTTTTTTGGGTTTTGAAATTCACTACCTACGGTCCTACCTAACTAGGTGCCTACTAGGCTACTCATGACACCAGTTATCTATCTTACTATAAATGATTTTTCACCTTGCTATGTATAATGTACTAGCACATAGGTATCAGGAAATGCACTGTAACTTGTACTCCAAGTAGCCTATGTCCAAGTTACTCCCACTGTGACATATGTACTAGCTACCCACAGCCAACAGGCGACTCAAGTTATTAGTTATAGAGTACTAGGTACCGATGTCAGTTAAGCAAATTAGTTGGCTTCTATTTTAAATGGTCCACTCGTCCACACATTCTGATAGCTATATACCTTAGCCATGTTTCAAAGTGTGCACTGTGAACAAAGTCGCCAGTATAGCCTATATTGATACGTATCTAAAAGATGAGCGGCGCACCAGATCACGGCGCACCCACCATACGTGATACGTTCTATTAGATAGATCATAGGTAGATTGAAAGATGATTTATGATAGGTACCTATATGTAGAAATGTAGTGAATTTGATATTTGTTGTTTCAAATTTATGACTGATAGTCTGATGGTACCTGAATGATGTGAATCCACAACCAGTCTGTAGGTTTATTTGGTTTACAAAATTCCAATTACTTTTCCAAAAAGCTGAAAGAAAAATCAGAAAAATACATACCTTCCTACCTATTTCATGATAGATACTAAGATAGCTATTCGAATGAGCCACCAACATTTTTTTTATTTACCTAGCCACCAAAAATAGAAAAAAATAATGGTAAGTTGGTAACATTATAGTTATACTAACATAGGAATACCTAAATAGCTAAAATCCAGTTAATCCACAGACTTTATTAGTATAATATTATTTTTGAAGGGGAAAAATTCCACTGACAAGTGGATGGAATTTACCATGAAATACAGTCTGGGCATTATACCAGTCTGTATTTGGGGCACAAAATTCCACTTGACTTTTTAAAAGTTGAAAAAATCCACTAGGCTATAAATTTCCATTAATTTGGCTGATCCAGCAACTTTTTTCTAACTTATCCACCAAAAATTAATGGTAACATAGGATTATTGGAATAAATGGCTATAAAAATCCACAGACTTTGCCAGAATATTATTTTCAAAGGGCAAAAAATTCCACCGACATGTCGGTGAAAATTACCACAAAATACAGACTGGGACATTAATTGAGTCAGAGAGATAGATATTCGCAGTCGCTAGAGTCTTGACTGACTACTAGGTATATTGAATTTTCTTCAATAGTTTTGAATTCATTCCTACCTATGATCTATCCAGAATGCAGGAACTGGTAAAGTGTTCTCCAAGATATCCTACATTTTGACTTATGTTCATGTTCTCAGTAAAATACATGTAAATGTAGAGGAAATTATTGATTGTTTGCACAGAAAATGTTAAAATGTCATATATTCTGCAGACTGGCTAGTACCTATACAAGCTATATCTATTTACCTGAATTTTACTTCGATTATTAAAAGATCTCTGTATTATTGTATACAAAATATGCCAGTTAATCTGTTGATGTCAATTAATTGACCCTCAGCCTTACATAATAAGTTACATTTGTAAAGGTCAAAACTCAGATATGTCTAATTGGCTTAATGCCAGTCTACAGAATATGGGACATTTTTAACATTTTCTGTAATAACAGTCTGAACAGTCCTTAGTTTTCTCCTATATTTGCATTAATTTGACTGAGAACAGAAGCCAAAACAGGAGATTTTTTGGAGAACAGTTTACCAGTTCCTACAGTCTGGGCTTAATGTTTTGATTTAATTTAATTTCTATGTTCCCATGTTAATTTGGCCTAAAATTTTAAGAAATGAGCCAAAATTGACATGTCTCAGAATCTTTAAATTTTGGCTTGAAATTGGCTAACAATCTGCCAGTCTCTTGAACATGGCATGATGATTATTCAGATTATATAAGATGCATCTTGACAGTTTCAATATATTTAGGTACCTATTCTCATGTAAATTTTGGCACTAGCTTTATTTAGAGTCAACATAGTTTTAAAATTTAGATAAATGGAGCAGTAAAATTAGGTTACTTTCACTAGAAACCTTTCTTTGACTGACGGAGGTCGCTTTTCTTTGACGGAGGTCGCTTTTCTTTGACGGAGGTCGCTTTTCTTTGACGGAGGTCGCTTTTCTTTGACGGAGGTCGCTTTTCTTTGACGGAGGTCGCTTTTCTTTGACGGAGGTCGCTTTTCTTTGACGGAGGTCGCTTTTCTTTGACGGAGGTCGCTTTTCTTTGACGGAGGTCGCTTTTCTTTGACGGAGGTCGCTTTTCTTTGACGGAGGTCGCTTTTCTTTGACGGAGGTCGCTTTTCTTTGACGGAGGTCGCTTTTCTTTGACGGAGGTCGCTTTTCTTTGACGGAGGTCGCTTTTCTTTGACGGAGGTCGCTTTTCTTTGACGGAGGTCGCTTTTCTTTGACGGAGGTCGCTTTTCTTTGACGGAGGTCGCTTTTCTTTGACGGAGGTCGCTTTTCTTTGACGGAGGTCGCTTTTCTTTGACGGAGGTCGCTTTTCTTTGACGGAGGTCGCTTTTCTTTGACGGAGGTCGCTTTTCTTTGATGGAGGTCGCTTTTCTTTGATGGAGGTCGCTTTTCTTTGATGGAGGTCGCTTTTCTTTGATGGAGGTCGCTTTTCTTTGATGGAGGTCGCTTTTCTGTGACGGAGGTCGCTTTTCTGTGACGGAGGTCGCTTTTCTTCCATGTTACAAACCAGTCTGCAAAACATGCACAATCAGTCTTCAAATATTCAATTTTTGGAGCAATTCTTTCCAAAAGATTTTTAAATTTCTCTCTAAAATGGCCAGAAATCTCAAAACGCTCTCCAATAATTACATGTAAACATAGGAATTGATTAAGAAATTGTCACCAGATAATTCAGGACACTAATTTCAAGGCCATAATTGTCACCGGATAAATTTCACAACTTCATGCATCTTTTGCAGACTGTGTTACAGAGTATGTCAGTTAAAGCCAATTAATTGGCTTAAATTTCAAGAGGTCAAAATTCAGATATGTCTAATTGGCTTAAAATTTTGAATTAATTCCTATGTTCCCATGGACGCAGGAGGTGACTATTTTTTGACGCAGGAGGTGACTATTTTTTGACGCAGGAGGTGACTATTTTTTGACGCAGGAGGTGACTATTTTTTGACGCAGGAGGTGACTATTTTTTGACGCAGGAGGTGACTATTTTTTGACGCAGGAGGTGACTATTTTTTGACGCAGGAGGTGACTATTTTTTGACGCAGGAGGTGACTATTTTTTGACGCAGGAGGTGACTATTTTTTGACGCAGGAGGTGACTATTTTTTGACGCAGGAGGTGACTATTTTTTGACGCAGGAGGTGACTATTTTTTGACGCAGGAGGTGACTATTTTTTGACGCAGGAGGTGACTATTTTTTGACGCAGGAGGTGACTATTTTTTGACGCAGGAGGTGACTATTTTTTGACGCAGGAGGTGACTATTTTTTGACGCAGGAGGTGACTATTTTTTGACGCAGGAGGTGACTATTTTTTGACGCAGGAGGTGACTATTTTTTGACGCAGGAGGTGACTATTTTTTGACGCAGGAGGTGACTATTTTTTGACGCAGGAGGTGACTATTTTTTGACGCAGGAGGTGACTATTTTTTGACGCAGGAGGTGACTATTTTTTGACGCAGGAGGTGACTATTTTTTTTGACGCAGGAGGTGACTATTTTTTTTGACGCAGGAGGTGACTATTTTTTTTGACGCAGGAGGTGACTATTTTTTTTGACGCAGGAGGTGACTATTTTTTTTGACGCAGGAGGTGACTATTTTTTTTGACGCAGGAGGTGACTATTTTTTTTGACGCAGGAGGTGACTATTTTTTTTGACGCAGGAGGTGACTATTTTTTTTGACGCAGGAGGTGACTATTTTTTTTGACGCAGGAGGTGACTATTTTTTTTGACGCAGGAGGTGACTATTTTTTTTGACGCAGGAGGTGACTATTTTTTTTGACGCAGGAGGTGACTATTTTTTTTGACGCAGGAGGTGACTATTTTTTTTGACGCAGGAGGTGACTATTTTTTTTGACGCAGGAGGTGACTATTTTTTTTGACGCAGGAGGTGACTATTTTTTTTGACGCAGGAGGTGACTATTTTTTTTGACGCAGGAGGTGACTATTTTTTTTGACGCAGGAGGTGACTATTTTTTTTGACGCAGGAGGTGACTTTCTTTTGACGCAAGGTACACACGACACTTTTTTTTCACACCTGTTACACCCCTATTTAATTATCTCGTCTATTCTTCTATTAGCAACATGTGTAGAATTTTAAGTGCACTCTCCTGTTACAACTTAAACTAATGCATTGAGTAGAAAAATAGTGCTTAAGTCATAGTTCAGAGATGGTTCCGTTATTTGATCATGATGGCCATACTTAAAAAGATGATGCTGGGTGGTTATTATATACTATATTATTCAGAGTCAAAATCCTTGCTCATTCACCAGTGTCATTGTTTTCAGTCCTTTGACCAATGAGATATTTTACAAAGTATCTCAAATGGTCAGATAATCCAAGAAACTTTAATAGATATTTGAATTTAAAGCATATTTTCCCCATACTGTCATGCTAAAACTCAATGTTTAGGACATTAAATAGAAATTTGCATAGTATGGAAGTGGCTAATATCACTCCTATTTATTTAGATAACTGGTGTTCTATCAATTATCTACCTATGTTCTTGTGTTAATTTTCATATTTATACAGTGTGATCATTATTAAAAAATTATACATAGCTAACTCAAATTGTGAGTTTGTTTATGATAATCTGTATTCCTCCCTCTGGATATTGTTACTAACTAGGCTATTTTTATATATGTTCATGAATTTGTTTGTTATATATGTCAAAACTTTTGTTTTTCTTTTCAGGATTATAATTATTCAATACATTCCAAAAGGAAACTAGTTTAAGAAATTTTGTATGTATCAAACAATCAAGGATATTCAGTTCAAACTTTAACATGTCTTTAGATGATGAAGAGGACATGATGCTATTCAATATGAAGTATAAGGTAAGTTCAGCTCTCTTTTCAATCTTAAATAAAATAATTGATACAATGGAATTTACTAGAGATGCACCGATACCATATTGTTAAATGATACCAGTACCAAGTCCAATACCAGTTTTTTTAAAGTATGATATTCACAAGTGTTACTAGCTCAGTGTAATAGCTATAAATTTCATTTGTTATATTATTTTTGTGTTATTGCAATCAGCTAAAGTGAACCTAGTATTGAACTACAGTGTGCCTAGTTTTGAACTACAGTGTGCCTAGTTTTGAACTACAGTGTGCCTAGTTTTGAACTACAGTGTGCCTAGTTTTGAACTACAGTGTGCCTAGTTTTGAACTACAGTGTGCCTAGTTTTGAACTACAGTGTGCCTAGTTTTGAACTACAGTGTGCCTAGTTTTGAACTACAGTGTGCCTAGTTTTGAACTACAGTGTGCCTAGTTTTGAACTACAGTGTGCCTAGTTTTGAACTACAGTGTGCCTAGTTTTGAACTACAGTGTGCCTAGTTTTGAACTACAGTGTGCCTAGTTTTGAACTACAGTGTGCCTAGTTTTGAACTACAGTGTGCCTAGTTTTGAACTACAGTGTGCCTAGTTTTGAACTACAGTGTGCCTAGTTTTGAACTACAGTGTGCCTAGTTTTGAACTACAGTGTGCCTAGTTTTGAACTACAGTGTGCCTAGTTTTGAACTACAGTGTGCCTAGTTTTGAACTACAGTGTGCCTAGTTTTGAACTACAGTGTGCCTAGTTTTGAACTACAGTGTGCCTAGTTTTGAACTACAGTGTGCCTAGTTTTGAACTACAGTGTGCCTAGTTTTGAACTACAGTGTGCCTAGTTTTGAACTACAGTGTGCCTAGTTTTGAACTACAGTGTGCCTAGTTTTGAACTACAGTGTGCCTAGTTTTGAACTACAGTGTGCCTAGTTTTGAACTACAGTGTGCCTAGTTTTGAACTACAGTGTGCCTAGTTTTGAACTACAGTGTGCCTAGTTTTGAACTACAGTGTGCCTAGTTTTGAACTACAGTGTGCCTAGTTTTGAACTACAGTGTGCCTAGTTTTGAACTACAGTGTGCCTAGTTTTGAACTACAGTGTGCCTAGTTTTGAACTACAGTGTGCCTAGTTTTGAACTACAGTGTGCCTAGTTTTGAACTACAGTGTGCCTAGTTTTGAACTACAGTGTGCCTAGTTTTGAACTACAGTGTGCCTAGTTTTGAACTACAGTGTGCCTAGTTAGTTTCGAAGTATGTATTTTTATTCATCTGTTGATTAATTACAGCAATATCAGCTGTCTAGTTGAACATAAATTTACTATTATAAGCACTAAATGTAGTTATTCAGTGAATTGTTTATAATGTTCGTTTCAATTTTCAGAAACACTGTGCGGACCTGATTTCAAACCAGTTCATAAAAACCATTGGAATATCCCTATTGAATTCTGGTGATTGGGATGGACATAAAGGAAGGGGCATACGCTCCCACACCTGAGCATGGTCATGAGCCTCTATAGAATTCTGGCGATTGGGATGGACATAGAGGAAGGGGCATACGCTCCCACACCTAAGCACGGTCATGAGCCCCCCCTGATCACGAGCCCCCCCCCCCCAGGTCATGAAACCCCTGATCACGAGCCCCCCCCCCCCCCAGGTCATGAGCCCCCC